>KL270403.1:0-30329 GCA_000699545.1 Podiceps cristatus | reverse complement strand
AACATACAGCTTTTCAGCAGGTGTAGAGTCGTCTTGGTCAAGGACCGGTACCTGTGCAACAGTAATCTTGGAGCCAAATGAATGTTGCAGGATTATGTTTTCAGTTAGAAAGCAGATTCATATATAAGTACTCACTATAGTGTCTGGAAAAATCAGACTTATAGACTATTACCAAGTTGTTTGTTATTCTCATAGATATCTCACTTTTTACTCATTCTACCTGATACTGTGTTCCCTTTCTCTTAAATTGTGTCTCTTTTGCATGTAGCATTGGGGTTTGTGCCTGAGGAATCAATATGCTTCAGGAACACACAAACAAAATATTGAGGTCATTCTGGATATACAGGGTGATGAGTCAGGCAGTGATTTCACTTGCAAGAGTGATTTGTTCGTGTCGGAGCCTGGCTTTGCTGCTGAGGACTGCACTGAGCAGTAGCTTACCCTTGGAGCTCGTCATTCTGCTTGCTTTGCCAGTTCCATGTCCTGAGCTTTCTCCATCTGCTTGCACACATTGACTCCTACTTTCTATAGTATATTGCTCACTGAGGATACAAAAATCCTTTAATGATGATAAATAGCTACTTTACAAAGGCTTCATGACCCAGTTAGACACTGCACCTCACCCTGTCAAATTACATCTACTGTCAGTCGAGTCTCTTTTCAAAATCCGTATTTGTGCCTTAGTCATGAGTTTGAATTATCGACTGATGATACACACTGAACTAAAAGGATTTTTGAACCTAATCAAAAAGCAAGTACAGAATATCTCTGATGTGAAAATACTTTTGAACCAGTTTTATTCCCATGTAGTGTCTCTAGCTTGAACGTCACCTAGTAACATCTTCAGGTTTTGTTAGTATGGGCTATGTCTTCTTACATGGGACTGATGAACACCGGTCAGTCATAATACTGGTCATTCTAGCACAGTTTACTACTGGTAGCCCATCTATAAACAGAGCAAATTTTAAGGAATGGATTGCAATAGGATCAGAAGCTGTCAAGTTACTGGTCCAAATAGATGCAAATGTCATCTGACTTACTTAGAACACCAAAATTACTATTTTTTTTTTTATTAGCATCCAGGAAGTTTGCAGCATTTTTGACTTCAGAAAACTTTGTAATGGTAAATATGGCCTTGATATCCACTCTTCCTCTCAGTTTCTGAAGCTGCCACAAGTAGAGGGCAGTGCATGCTTCTGTGTGCAAGAGGAAATGGATGACAAATAGTAACAGCTACAGGAAATTGAAGACACAAGTGAAAAAAGGGGTTTTATTGTTTAACGGTCCTTGAATTCCTGACTGCATGTAATGGCACTGGAAAAGACAAGCAAGCTATAGAGGCATCTCCATAGGGAAATTGGAATGTTATTGTTTGCAATGCAAGCTACTGCCCAGACTTCAGCTCGTGCATCGTATTTGGTTTCAGTGACCTTTTCAAGCAAAGAGTAGTGACCTGCTGAAGGGACAGAGCATGGTGTCAAGGATAATTCAAAGTGATGGGAAGAAGATGTTCTTTATGGTATATAATAAATAACAGGACTATCCCTGGGTGGCTATATTGTGGATAGTTATATTTATGATCCAGTAGTTTGTGGGGTGCTCTTTAGGAGGAAGCTATTTTCTAACTAAATGGAAATTGTTCTTACTGGAAAAGACGGAAGGAAAAATATAAATGAAGCTTCCTTTTTTATTCTTCATTAGATAAAGCACCTCATGACTGAACATTGCCAAGCTCCAAAAAGAGATTCATAGGTTTTAAGCTCCTGACCTAGGAAAGTCGTTAAACACGGTGTTTAACTTGAAACATGTGAGTTGCATTTTGAATTCAGTAGGTTTGCTTAAGTTGTGTATTTTTTTAAAGTGCATGGCTCGACTGCGAGCAAAGCTCTGTGGGGAAGGATTTGTAACTTTCTGTTGTTGCTATTACTGCAATACAAATAGTAAACAGTAGTAATTATCGTGCCATTTCACAGTCATTATTAAAATAAAGTTTTATGTAGCTTGTTGGCTCCTTTGGTTAAAGAGCATCTTTTCGGTAATTTGGATTATATAGATTTGCCTTCTTCCTTCAAGATTCTGCAACAATGTTAAAATATTTCCTTGCAGTTTCTTCTCTTTCGGTCTCAAGGAGCATCTTG
Source organism: Podiceps cristatus (assembly GCA_000699545.1). Taxonomy (NCBI): domain Eukaryota; kingdom Metazoa; phylum Chordata; class Aves; order Podicipediformes; family Podicipedidae; genus Podiceps; species Podiceps cristatus. The sequence goes on along the minus strand of KL270403.1, from coordinate 28,191 downwards.
TACGTAGCAATTACTTAGCGGCACAACTAAAGGAAGAGACATCTAGCAGTAAAAATTAGCAGTAGCAAAGTTAAACTAAGAAAGACATTTAAAAATAACTGGTAGCTGCTACCTCAGAAGTTAAGGTCTGATAGCCACTCTGTAACTGGCATTACCTAATGTATGCAGAGCTGCATGTCGGGATGAGACATCCAGCTAAAACTTGCTATTTGGTACTTGAACTTAAAAATGAAAAAAAAAAAAAAAAGTAAAAGACTCTGATTTCTGTCCCAGATTTCTATCACGGAAGAAGGTGCTCATGTAACACATAGCATATTAATAGTGTTTCGCATGTCCAGGACTGATTAGCCATGCAGTGCCTGCTCCATACAATTGATCTGACTTAGATAGACTAACCTACAAGAAGTGCACTCCAGGACCCCATAATCACATCTATTGCTCATATGCATGCCGTCTGCATCAATTCTGACCTGCACTCACAGTGCAGACTTCTATATCTCAGAGTCAGTTCACACATGTATGATGACTACTTGCCCAGGATTTTATGTGAGCTACCCTTTTTCAATGAAATTAATAAAAAAAAATGAGTAGCCAAGGGGGTATATCGAATGGTAAAATCTACAAGTTAGCTCATAGTGTTTTCATCGTAAACACATTAAATCTACGTCCTGCGATTACTTACCAACAGTTCAGTGCTTATTTCCCTGGGGAATGGCTTAGTGAAAAAAGTAGCAATATATTTGACAATAACTAATTATTGTCATTAAACCAATTGGCAATTAAATCAAACATGGTAACAATTTTTTGTGGCTGATCCTTCATATGCAAGCATGGTGCAAACAGGTATTCCATCTTATGTATCCCCATGGCTGAGATAGTCAATTAAAGCTGCAGATATTTTTTTGGAAAGACAAATTGGATGAAAATTTGGAATATGTACTTATCTAAATATAACACAAAGGAAGGATCTCCAAGTAGCTTGCAAATAGAAGGGAAGAAAATTTTTGTCAGGACTGTGCACCTGGAAAAAATATTGAGGCAAGAACCGTAAGATAAAATTGTGAGATGCTGACAGCCTTAAAAATTGCCCTAATTGAGAATGAGACTGTGAGGCACATCTAACTGTTGCAAGGACCTTGAAAGGACTGGCACTCAATCTTCTAATTCTGTATTATGGAGCAAACCTGCAGTGTTCGTGACCTTGCAAAATCAGTTTGAGGCCAGCTGACTTTTAAAGCCTTAAATCAAGATCCTGCTAGAATGAGATGATTCTTGTAAGAATGATAACCCACAGATAAGGCAAAATGAAATCTAGTTGGCTCTTGAAATGACTTGGACCAACTCTGGCATTGGAAATGTCAATCACATGGCCTTCTGCCAAGGATAAATTTCAACTTCCCTGTGATTCAACAGTCTGGACACCTTGGCAATTGTTTCCAACACAAATACTGTAGAAAAGCAAGAAATTTCTGTTAACAGCTGGTGTGAGGTGACTTGAAATAGGCTTTTTAGCTTTACTTGGGAAGTAAAGGTTAGAAAAAGAGGAGAAAGTGATTGTTTTGGACAGTAACTGGTCTCCAGACATATGGACCCAAAATACTTCTCTGGTTGCTCATATATTTGAAATGTAGAGCCAAGTCAGAGAGCTGTATCTCTCAGCTAAAACTGGGGGATTGACAAATGCTTTAAAATGAACCTGTTCATTCAGATTTCCAGGTAAATTGTCTTTTTCAAATCCTTACTGTGAATTCCAGACATCACATTTCCCCACTGACATTTTGTTCCTTATTTCCTCATTGCTGTTAAAATAGACATGACAATTTTTAAAATGTGAAAACACGAGAACTTCTGCTGATTTGCAAGGAGAGTATATTAATGGCCTACCATTGCTGTTCAACTCAAGTCTATACAATATCCTAGTATTTCCAGAACAATGACAACTGTCACTTGTCTCTAAGTGTGAGCCAATGACATGTTTTCTTCCTCGTGTTCCTGGCCATAGCTGGAATGCTGTAACTAAAAGCACTTTTCTCTTAAATGAAATGGAATTACAGCAGAGAACGTTTCTGGCTGGACTCCAAACTTAGTGAAGTGTGGCATTGTCTTTCATTACAAGTAAAAGCAGAGAGGAACCTAGGACTCATTCCAATGCCATGTCACCTAGTTTCAAATCACTTATTTATGAGGTAAGAAGGGTAGGGAATAGAAGTAAGCAATATGTTTATTTGGAACTTTTACATTGCTATTCCAGAGGTGGCTTTGATATTAGATATGTTTTCACACTTAGTGGGGAATAAAGTTCCCATGGCAAGAAAAACTGTCAACACAGGTGGTCCATGTTTATCTTATCTTCCCTTCCAGGTCTTTACAGAACTGGTTACAAGTACGGTAGTATCCTGTAGTTCCTAAGCTTGGGGAGGTTCGTTAGTTCCTAACAAGGGCTTTTGCTTTCACCAGCCAGGCTCCTCTCAGCACTACAGATTGAGGTTCCCCACCATACCCCACTATTCTGTCTCTTCCCTGCCACTTCTACCACTTCTCTACCATTACACCTTTTAATCTTTACAATACCCACACAAATGGAGTGCTTAAATTATTTGAGCCTTTCTTGGGTAACAGATGGCCAGCATGGATCTTTATTATTCCCTCACATACCTCAGCCAGGCATGTCACAGATGCAACACCTTCCTAGAAATACACTTCTCTCCCATTTCCTCCCTCCCATGTAATTTCATGCTGATACCCTGTAGAGTATATTTCCCAGGGAATGCTTTTAAACCTTTTTCTGCTTTGCTTCCGCTTCTTTGCTAAATCTGTTCTAAGCAGATCAAATCTGATAGATAACTGATGTTATAGAAGGAACTCTGCTGGAGTTTTCTGAGAGGCAGAATGTAGCGCAGATCTGTACAAAAATAGAAAATCTGCAAGGCAGTTTTGCTAGGTTCAAAATAATTTTGTCTGTAATGTCTTTTAAAGTATCTGTACAAAGAATTCTGTTGGGCCATTTGATCTGGAATAAGAAGTAATGCTGACAGTGTGAATGGATGAATTTGTTCTCTTTAGGAATGCTTGATTGAGAACTCTCCACAAAACACTCTATGTTTTGTTTTTTTCCAGACACCTATACACCGTTGTGTTTGATGTTTCCCTGTCGTTCACAGCAGAAGGTGAGTTTGTAATTTGTTTTCCAGGATTTGGAACATGTGCTATGCCTTCTGGAATAAAGAACAAGTGCAAAAAGTTATTGATATGCCTCAAAACTGAGCCTTTCTGTTTTGAGAATACTTCCACCACTGTCATGGAATCACAGTGAAATCTATGTTAGAAGGTTAATTCTTTGGTTTTTAGCATTTGTGCAAACCCTTGTTCCAGTTGGGATATATTTGAAAAAGCCACCAAAAGCATAAAAAATGAAGAAAAACCCCACTAGATTCAAGAGTACATCACAGGCAGGAAAAAGGTCCTTATTTGCTCAAAAGGTAGGTGAATATTAGGAAAAAAGTTAGCTAAGTTTTATGAAAGTAAACCAGTGTATCCAGCACCCTTCTCATCCTTGGAAGAACTGTATGCTTGTATCTGTGCTCCTAAACTGTGAACAGGAGGGCTCCTGGGCAGGGATGCCAGCTTTCGGTGAACGATCCATGTCTTTGCTTGTAAAATGCCTTATCCCTCACACCGAGGTTGGCTGCATGAAAGCTGCCTACCAACACCAGCTCTGGAAGGACCTAGTTCCGCAGCTGTAGATGAGAATTTCTTGGGAAAAAATAAGGGGAGCATTGACAAAAGGTAAGCTTTCAGTTCCCGAGCAGTGCTTTTTTTTTTTTTTTGTGCTACATATATATGTCCCATCTGGTTCCAAATGGCAAAACAAGCTGCCGCTTTTCTTTACCTGCCACTAAAACACCAGAACTTCTCTCTTTACAGAGGAGAGCATCCTCCTCACTAAAACAGGACCTTTAGTCTTTGACGAAAGTAATTTTCTGTATCTAATTTAAAGATAAATAAGCTGACCATAAAATGAGGATGGATCAACATCTTGCCAGAAATCTTCATATAAATTCTACAAGGTTGGAACGAATCTCCCACGGGTTTTATGGAGAAAAAGCAAATTTCAAAGCAGTATTTTCAGTATTTTCTTCCTTGTCTCTTATCAGATACTGTATGCAATATGTGTGCTGAATTATACTCCTTATTTCCTGCTTTAGATGCTGGCACTGAGTTAGATCAGCATGGCCAACTTGCAACTCTTGAGTTGCATGCAGCTTATGAACTGCTCAAGTGCAACATCTTCAATTGCTGTGCTTCAGTTCACCCCTCTCAGAGATCATCTCTTTGGTCTCTGAAGTATGTGGGATGTGTTATATGACCCTCAATAATATGATGTTTTTGGTAAGAATTTCACATGGCTAGAAGGGCTGTCTTTCTCTGGTTGGGTCATAAGGTGTCTTGATAAGGAGAATAGATACACAAAAAACTTTCCATCTTTCCTCTGCACAACAATGTAAGACACTGGCATGATGGTTGACATTGTGTGTTGTCCCTGCCTCTCCCTTCAGGGAGTAAAATATTGAGAACGGGATAGGAGGTGCAAAGAGCAGGCATGATGTCCAAAGCATTTCTTAACTTTATTCTAAATAGAAGTGCTCTACATTTTCATATGCGCTGGGTTTTTTAGTTGAAAAACCAAACTTTTAAAACACATAAAATTAAGTTCTTAATATTACCTTTTGACTGACTGTTTTTTGCATTTTCTGATTAATTCTGATCTGCTTAGTGAAAATATGATTGCAACAGTTATTGAAATATATCATTTTTCAAACAGTAGCTATTTCAGTAAATTAAAAATATTGATCATATGTCAGTTTCAAAAAAGAACAAAAAATAGAAATGAACATGACTTCAGTTTCAAATGCTTTGAATTAAAAAAAAAAAAAAGATATTTATTCTTTAGCACTAGTTCTAAATACTCAAAGCAATGAAACATTTATCAACACCCCTAGGAATATTCTCTGTAGTGGAATCAATATTATTCTCCAGTGTTTTCCTGAAATTCAGTGTAAATTATCCTTTTCTTAATATCATTCTATAACTCCTACATGTCTTCAATCTGATTTTGAAGTATTTGTCATGAAGCTTCACATACAACAATTACTAGGTCTCTTTTTCAGTGATAAAAAACATGTTCCATGCAAATCAAATCTTCCATTAGGGCCTGGTTAATGTTGGCTCTGTTGGCTTTGGATCAGACCCTAAAAGACAAACTGTGGATTGAGTGAGTAAAAGTGGAGAGAAGGAGGAAATTCTGTACACAAATATAATTTTTCTTCTTTTCTTTTCTTTTCTTTTCTTTTCTTTTCTTTTCTTTTCTTTTCTTTTCTTTTCTTTTCTTTTCTTTTCTTTTCTTTTCTTTTCTTTTCTTTTCTTTTCTTTTCTTTTCTTTTCTTTTCTTTTCTTTTCTTTTCTTTTCTTTTCTTTTCTTTTCTTTTCTTTTCTTTTCTTTTCTTTTCTTTTCTTTTCTTTTCTTTTCTTTTCTTTTCTTTTCTTTTCTTTTCTTTTCTTTTCTTTTCTTTTCTTTTCTTTTCTTTTCTTTTCTTTTCTTTTCTTTTCTTTTCTTTTCTTTTCTTTTCTTTTCTTTTCTTTTCTTTTCTTTTCTTTTCTTTTCTTTTCTTTTCTTTTCTTTTCTTTTCTTTTCTTTTCTTTTCTTTTCTTTTCTTTTCTTTTCTTTTCTTTTCTTTTCTTTTCTTTTCTTTTCTTTTCTTTTCTTTTTTCTTTTCTTTAGATTAATTATTTGTAAGGTCCCAGGCCAGTGTTCTCAGATAAAGCACTAACTCATCCTCAAGCAGAGGATGACAGTAAAGTACTATGAACATCTATTTATTACATTGAAGTTGTTTTATTAAAAAACAGGTAAATCTGTGTTCTGATGGGGTCTTAAATCTGAGTAACATTTAAAGTTTCATGCTATAAGATTCAAATATCTTAAAGATTTCCATCTATACATATTGTTTCAAGCTTATAATATTTAGCATCCAGCATGGTAGTAATCCAATATTAGATCTCATCCTGACAAAGAATTTTTTGTCTTGAAGTGTTGAGACCATAATAAAAAAAGTCTCACAGAGTTACAAATTCAGTAAGCTGAGTCACAGTGGTTATCCCATTGAAAATGAGTTCCCAGTATAAATTATGACCAAAAGAGTCCAAGGGGATTGTTTAGAACAGAAACCTGGGAAACTGATGAGTATAGATTTTCTATTCCTGAAAATAATCATTTCTGGAATGTTCAAGTTAGAGTCCACTCATAAAAAAACCAGATATATACTGGAGAAAGTTCAAATAAGAATAAAGAAAATGGTTAAAGAAAATGGATTGTTTTGAAAGATTCCACATAATCTATTTAGTTTAACAAACATTTAACCTCATCTCCATTTTTTTATCACGGAACAAAAGTTTGGTAAAGAACTCTGCAGTCTAACTGAAAAGAGCTGAACAAGATCCCATGACTGGAAGCTATAAAAAAAAAAAAAAATTGGAGATTCAGTTTCAATATGGATGACAATTTGTCACTTGGAATACCACGTATTGTTTGGCATTCCCTAACAATTTCTATCAGGAATTTAAGGGACATAAATTTGTTCAAATTTGGTTAGTCAAATGAAAGTAGAAATAAATACAGTCCACTGTATTGATTTGCAGATAGATGTGATTTCAGATCATTAATTAGAAAACTTTAAACAACTAATATTGAGCACAGTTTGTGTGGCTGCAATATTTCAAAATAACAGCAAAGAAGAAAATAGAGTGGAAAATGGAAACTCAATGTGTTTCTCTATCCAGCTTTTTTAACATGATATTTATCTTGGTAGGACAATTTTTTACTTTCAACTTTTCATAAGAGTGTGTGTGGTATTTTTAAAACTTTATCTCTCTCCCTCTCTCTCCATCCCTCTCTTACTCTTTTTTCTTTTTTTTATAACCACAAAAATGATTAACTACTACATTGTGCTCAGCAGTCTCAGCAGAAAAATTTGCCTTTAGTATTTTGCAGAAGGATTGCAACACAAGTGTTCAAGGGAATGTAAGAAATAATCACAGTCCACAGGCACAAGTGATGCTATGTTTAAGCTTCAAACACTCTAATAACAAAGACATATAGAAATATTGATATAGAGAGATATACTGTGATGCACTTACAGTTTGTTTTAAAATGTACCTCAGGAAATCAAAACGTAGTGGTTGCTTGAAAGAAGAGTGAAAAGTCTCCATACCATTCATATTGCATATGAAGCAAATGCCATTATGAAAACTTCATTAATATGTAAATTGCAACATTTTGATTAGCACTTGCAGACCCCTTTTGTTAAGAAAAGAGACGTAAGGAGCTAACCAGATTGCAATAATTTACATAATAACTCAGTGGTGGCAATGCCACCAAGAAGAAAACCTAAGGGAGGCTATAATGTCTTTTTTTAACAGCTTAACATGGTATTAAAACACATTGTACAAAAGGACAGAAAATATTTTTCTTTAAACTGACAAACACTTTTAGGGAGTAGTAGGATATATGAAAGATATGCTAGAGCTTATTTTAAAATAATAGCCAAATGAAGAGTAGCTTTTGTAACTTGGTTTTATTATGTATTTCTCTACAGTGATTTTGCAATGTGCCGGATCCTAGCCTTTTGGAAAGCAATGAAAATTTATCTATTGACTTCAATACCTTCAAGAGTTATTTCTGTGCTCTTAGTTTTCAAACTGGAGTATGTCAGTAGGACATGTAAATATCTTGCTCAGATGATCAAATTAAGGTGTCATAACTGTGCAAGATGGCATCTGAATTCCTAAATTCTGATATATGCATCCAGGTACGCTCTTTTCTGGTGAGATCTATCAGTGGGATTTATCGTTATACTAGATTTTGAGCTTCTTGAGCGATGTAAGCAAGCTAGTACGTTATGGTTTTGCTTATACTTCAGATATTCAGGGCAATAAGTTAATCAAGTCTCTCAAGTATCAGCATTTTACTTAGAATCATAGAATGTTTTGGGTTGGAAGGGACCCCCAGAGCCCATCTAGTCCAACCCCCCTGCAGTGAGCAGGGACACCATTACCCAGATCAGGTTGCTCAGAGCCCCGTCCAGCCTGGGCTGGAATGTTTCCAGGGATGGGGCCTCCACCACCTCTCTGGGAAACCCGTTCCAGTGCTTCACCACCCTCATTGTAAAGAATTTTTTCCTTACATCTAATCTAAACCTGCCCTGTTTCAGCTTGAAACCATTCCCCCTTGTCCTGTCACCATTGTCCCTACTGAAAAGGTTTTCCCCCTCTTTCCTATAGGCCCCCTTTAAGCACTGAAAGGCCGCAATCAGGTCTCCCCGCAGCCTTCTCTTCTCCAGGCTGAACAAGCCCAACTCTCTCAGCCTGTCCTCACAGCAGAGCTGCTCCAGCCCTCGGATCATTCTTGTAGCCTCCTCTGGACCCGCTCCAACAGCTCCATGTCCTTCTTGTGTTGAAAGATGTTTCGATATTTGGACACCCTAAAAGGAGCTCAATAGCAGTCGAGTTTGCTTGGCTCTTTGGGCCACTGACTGTCAAGAGACAGTGGAGCACTTATAGTTAGCTTACAACAGCGTGCCTTTTTTTACTGGTAACCCAGGAGATGGCTAGTAACAGAAGAAAGGGAAAGAAAATAGTGGGGATTCTGAGGACTTTCATATACTCGTCAAAGTTCAGAGACCTCAGGGCAAAACAGGAAAAAGAAAAGAAAAGAAGATATTTGAAAAGCAGCTCTGCTTGCTGCTACCTGAAAGTATATTACAGACATCATACCAGATTTATCAGAAAAAATAACTGTGATCTTTTTAAATTTGTGAGCTAGATGGCATATTCTGTTTGTTACAGTTCTGTAGGGATTTTTTTTCCCCAGCTTATTTCTATAGAAAGATCTTCATTATGATGTAACTAAAGCAAATATTGGTCTAAGAGTTAAGAATAACAATACAGCTTTTTGCCATTAAAAGGATATTCTGTTACATTGGGAAAAAGAGTTTCTATGAAGTAGTGTGCCCACAGGGAACTTCAGAATAGGAATGGATGAACCTGCAGAGATTTTTTTTTTTTTTTATTTGGCTTTGTTAAATCTTTAAAACATTTATAGAGGTCTGTAATGTTTTAGAGACCATTGTAAAGAGCATGAAACTTTTGTCAAACTTTTTAAAGGTATTCAGGATGTAGTTAAAAAAATACCCAAAATAACTGGTCATGCTTATAGGAAGGACCGGGCTTTCAGCTGGTGATAATCAGCCTTGCTCCATTGAATTCAGTAACCTTACACTGACCGTCTGGCATTGCAGGCATCTGCAGGAAGGAGTCTATCACAAAAGCATCAGCCTAGCTCCAACTAATGAAATATTTTTTGAGTTGATGGGATAAGACTGATTTGCAACAGATAAGTATCTGGCATATAGGATGCATGTGAGTCAGTATGCTTAAAGAATTTACCTAAAAAAATCCTAAATGGAATTACTAAGTATTTTTGACCTTTTAAGGCCAGTAAATTTTGACTTGCCTGTGTTTAATTAGTGCTTGTAAGATGAACTCCTAACCAGATTAGTGGATCCTTTTCAATGGATGACCCTATCACCTTTTAAGTTTTAAGTATGTTAACAAACGTAGCTTTTTTAGCCCCCTTAACACTTATGAGCTGTTATATAATAAAGAAGTCTTGATAACTGGCATTTGATCAATGTGTTTACAGAAAAAAAACAGCACCAAGTCCCCTATTGTACCTCCTTGAAAGCAACATCTCCTAAAAAGATGAACAGTTGAGGCCGAGCAGTAGTTTGTGATACAGCGTGCCTGGTACACTCCCCCCTAGGTGGGAGGTGAGCAGACCTTTTCGCTGTCTGGCCCAGAGTCTCTGGTTTGCCTGAACTGTGGCTTCGTGCAGGCTCAGAAGGGAAAATGTGACATTTCAGTTATCTTTCTGCTCCTTCTTTCAGGACCTGCCAGGTGCCAGTTAAATCTTTGCCATAAAACATTTATCCTCAAGCTTGTCTGCTGTATGACCGGCAACCCACAGCTGCTGGGGCCATTCTGGTATCAAGAGACTAGGAACTCCAACATACAGGAGACCAAACAATATCTTCTTTTCAGCTGCATTCATGTTGGCAAAGTGGATGTTTTAGGAGCTATTGTGCTACCGTAAAAGCAAAGGGGTAAGACTCTAATGAGGGGCCAGGATGAATCAGACTTGCTAATCAGGGCTGCTGTCCATATTGCCAGAGCTGCTGCTCTATGATAGCATAAACAGTTCTGCTAGCCATTATGTATGTGTAAGAGAAGTGGCTGGGACTGTGCTAGCATTTTCTTTGTAAAAGGGCTAGAACTGTTTTGAAGCAAATTGCAGATCATCCTACCTTCCCAGGCGTCAGTTTACTTCACAGGGTTTGCCTGGTGTGTGCAAACCTGAATCCTTTCAAGGGAAACTAAGCTGGAAGTTCTCCTCCTGGTGTGCGCCAATTGTGCTCCACAGGGCTGCAGCACCATGACCGGTTCACAACAGCACAAGGGCATCCTGCACACGCATACGTGCATCCTGCACGTGGCACTTGAAGCTTTACAAAGCATTGAGAACTCCTGCAATGTTCAGAACAGGTCCTTTATAGTATGTTAAGATTACTTGCTGAAAGACCTCTTTGCATACTATTCAGCTGCTGATAGTTAGACCGGGGTCATGGGGTCTCATAGAGCCATGGACACTGTCTTGAATGCAAGTTTGGGCTTCCAGAATTTTGTCCGGCAAGGGAGAATTGGCAGGCCAGACCACAGCTAAGGTCCTCTGCTCTGTCCCTCCACAGCTGAAAGTTCTGTACCTGTGATGGTTGTCTCAGATCCAGACAACATTGCAGTCCTACTTCTGGCTCATCAACCCAGCCCAGAGCCTTGGATTAGCCAATGACAAAGCAGTTGCTGGGGTTAGCTGCAAATTAACATGTCCTGTTCCGCCCTCCTTTTGTAGGAGGACCCCTCTCTGCTTAGTCACAGTATTGACCCACAGTAGTGGAAGAAAAGTTTCATCTACCCTTACGAAGCCTTTGCTTGGACATTGGCTAAACTCAGAGTAAGAAAGGAGGCTGGGAAGAACACACCAGAGATGAGCAGGAAAAGAAATAAGGCTTCCGGCTACATGTGAGACTTTACAGGCAATCATGGGAGAGCAGTGACATGCTTCGGTCTTCTGCATGAAACAGACAGAAAGACCATACAAGGCTTCCTAGACTTGCCTAAAGAGGGACCGACATCCAAGAAAGCCAAGATTTTGGGATTGCTTTACTGTGAGAATCATATGTGTGGAGTTTTTTTGACCATTGGAACAGCCTAATCTGGTCTGAAATACACCCCAAACTATAAACTATATATAAGGGTGTTACCACCTAGCAGTCTATTAATCTGCTCCTGTTCCACCAGACTCCTTGAACTTGGCATTAAGTGACTTGTTTTCAGGTCCTTCACCTTTTAGGGATCTTTTAGGGAGACCTGGCTAGTCCCAGAGGATGGGACATGGAATGATCCCAGAATAAGTCAGCTCAAACCTATCACATAGCTTTCTGCCCCTCTCTCATCTATAGGCTCCTCTGGCCTGTCGTATACTCAGTGGACAAAATCTGCCTCTTGCATACTTTTCACGTATCCATACTGGTTTTCATGATGGGTCTTCAAGTGAGAAGCTTTTAGTTTTTCAGCTTCAAAAATTCTCTAAAATCCTGCACTGCTGTAAAATTCTCAGCAGCAAGCTGAGCTGGTTCGTTCTCCTGTAAGCGTCCACGAAGGCTCTTGCAGTGACACTTCTTCCTTCCCCCTACACACTCCCAGTTCCAGGGCGGTTTGAGGCAGGAGCCTTCTGGCCCTCATTCTCTGATCCTGAGGTGATTTAGCTGTTTTAAGTTTAATAGTTGATACTTCTTTGCACTGTGCCAGAGATGACAGCCTTTTTCATTTGTGTTCTGATAACATGACACTTCAGGATCTGCCTCCGGCAGGTTATGTCAAGGGGATGCACGAGGATGCAAGACCTGTTAACGTCATAGGACAGGTCTCTACAGCAGGAGAAAAACACGGTGCAGAACTATCTATACTGCCCATCTGAGCAGTGCCTGGGCTGGTCTAGCCATGGCGCAATGCCTGGGTTTTAGCTGGTGAGAGGAACTTATCTCTTTTTTCTCCAGAAGGGATCCCGCAGGCGTGCAGTGAGGCTGGTCACAGGAACAAGGTGCTGAAATGAAACAGAGTAATCTGAATTGACAGGGTAAGTTCAACCAATGTGTCTACTAGCTGTGACCCAGGGGGTTTTCTTTGAGACTCTCAGATGGTGCAAATACAGTGAGAATAAGAGTAAGTTAAATGTGCTTAGTCTGCTCTTAATTTCTAATTTCATGTACCTCTATATAATTATTTTCGCTAAGAAAATTCATTGCAATTTCAGCAATGAATGTTCTGAATTTCAGCCAATTTTATTTTTCATTACTGAAACATTGCATTAATTCCCTTTCCCCTCCTCACCCTACAATACTGATATGTTTACAGCAAGCCAGGTATAATGAGAGGGTCTTAATTGTTTCTCTTTCCGTGTAGGAAATTATCCTCAGTCTTCTATTTTTATTGTGAAACTTGAAAAAGCCTATCTATATTAATTGTAGGGTTGTTCCATATATAAATGTAATGCTGATTATGCTGTTGAAATATTATTTCCAACATCTCAAACAGCCATTGTACCATTCAGTCTTTTCAAATGAAGAGTGGTGCTCATGTGAAACCAAATGGTGTTGAACAACACTCAAAAAAAGTTAATGTGTGTGCAGCAACTTAAAGCAATAACTGTGGCCTTGGATACACAGGCAATCATTCACTCAGACTACAAAGCAATCATTTTGTCCAAGAAGAGAGAAAAATAGGTTGGAGCAACAATTTGTTCCTAAAAAAAATGGAATCAGTTAATCAATTTGCAGTAACTATCTGATTTATTTGTGTAATAACATGACTGACAATTTACAGCCTTTTCCAATAAATCTCAAAACCATGATTTGCTGCAGCCATAAGCCATTTATTTTATAAAGATGACCTTTAATCTCTCTGATGATTGATTAATCAGTATATCATAAATAGAGTCGTGAGAGGTGAAGAAAGGTTTGCTTGATGATGACCAATCTTCTGTTCCTAAAGAGCTCTGCAGGTGTGTTCAGCACACAGAGAGCTTCATTAAAGACAACGGAGGAACGAAAGTAGTATGTGGGGCAGCACTGAGAGAAGATGAAAAAAGTAGGTTTGCTTAATATTTGTTCATTCAAAAAAGACAAAATGAACAAAAATAATCCTTCAGTTGTAAGGTGCTAGCCTGTTGCTTTACAACACATCCTAAACAAAAGGGAGGTGGATGATTAACCCATGGATAGAAGAGAGAATGAGCTGTGGCTGTGGTTTCAATATCCCCTTAACATTTCCCTTTCTGGGGTGCTGAGTAGGTACTTTAGCCCATTTGGTAAACACTTTTCAGCTGTTCTACCTAATGACTAGAGAGAGAGAGATTACCAGAGCTTCTCCCACTTGTCTTTTTCTCCACTTCTGCTCCCTAGCCGTGCACTTGGAAGAGTGAATAGCAGGTAAGTATTGCTTATCCTCCTGACTGTTCAGCTGAGTCTGCAGGATCACCCCTCACTCTCTGGAGATGTGTTTTTGTGACATGGCTTCAGCTGATGTAATTGCTTGTCATCTCTGAAAGGGGATTTCCCCCTCCCTTGCACTCAGCTCTCCCCTGTCAGGCTCACACTCCTGCTGTTTCCCTTGACCAGGTGGTAATCAGGTGAGCTTGCAGTAATTGTTCCTAAAAGAAAGGAAGGGAAATACTTGGAGGAAAAGTGTGGGTTTTTTTTATCCCCCCACTTAGTTAGCAACAACTCACTCACTCACTTAACGATTGGGTGAATGTCAGAGTCACTACAAGGGAGAGCTGGGGGGCAGATGGGGATGGTAAGAGTCCTTTCCATGGACCTGAACATTTGGTTGGCTCAGTTGCAGGTCTGAAACTATATCTACAGAGCCTCTAAAATGCTGTTACTGTGGATCCTTTCCTTGGTTGCATCCCCCTTGCCTTCCTTATGCCTGTGGTCACACAGTCAGCTGCGTCAGCATGCTGATATGGGTGCCCATGCCCAGCCCTTGGCCTAACACAGAGGAGAAGACAGGAAGGAGCAAAAGGCTCTGGAGAAGTGTGTGATTGTTTTATGCACTTAAGCTTGAATAAAAGGTGCAAGTGGCTCATCCAAATTCTTCAGCCCCTTTAAATATTTGAGGGTTTTTTTGTCAAAAGTTGCTCACTAACTTCCAAACTTTATATTATAGATTTGGTCATAAAGCACTACTAAAATTAAATAAAAATACCTGCCACCTGGTTTTCACTTGATTTGCAGAGCTGCAAATGACTGTACTAGAAGTGATATAGTGGGGAACAAGGACCGTAGTGTATTAAAATGCTATTCGTGAATGACAGCTGAGGAAAACCTGGCAATAGCTGGGGAGTTGGTCTGTGATGTTATTCCAGGGCACTCTCCCATTCCTGGATTGCAATTTCTTTATCTGTATGAGTCATGCAAATGGCAGATTTGATACTTCTTCTACACCTTAGGCACTGTCTGTACATGGATAGTCTCTAGAAGCAGTATTGCACTAAGTCGTTGTAGAAAGGAGGGAGAAAGAGTTCAGGCTCCTGAGCTTTTGGGAAAGGGGACAGCCAGAGTAAGGGTGCATGCCTCAAGGGACAGCAGGGCACAGAGAGCCAATAAAACACAAACCATAACCTGGCCCGTGCTTTCCTCTCTTTCAAATAGTCCAGCAGGCCATTTAGACCTCTGGAACATCATCAGCGAGTCTTTGGGGTGTCTGATCATTTTTCTTCCCAAGCTTATGATATTTCTGTTACTCAGCTTTCAAATGGGGCAGATATTGATTTTGATGGCACAATCTTCCCAGATCCTACCGGCTTTACAGAGACTTATTTAGTAGCATTCGAGTCTCTGGGGAATAGCTCTTTGCAGTTTTATTCATGCATGTCCTAGCAAGCAGTTCTACTTAGTGATTTGCTGGATTGGGTGCTCTGTTAGAAGCTAGATGAAGTTACAGTATCCTTTTTCTGCTCATGTTTCCACAGGCACTTCAAATCTGGTTATTTTACTAATATGTCTATTATACAGGAGAATCATAAATATCTCTCACAGGGTTTTGGATTAAAAAGGAATGTGGAACTGCTTTGGTTAAAAGTCACAGGCGGTTTGATTATTATGAGTAGCGATGTTGTTATATTTATTTTCCAAAAACATCCTCTACTATAATGGTAGAGGTGTACTAATGGTACTGTGTACCATTTTGTGATATACGTGTGCTAGAAGATTGAATTTAATCTGATAAAAAACTCAGTCTCAAGCTTTGGGTTGACAAAGTCTAATATCTGAAACCCAGGAATGCAAGCAGGGCTGGCCTGAAATACAGTGATTTTTCCAACTCCACCTCCTCTCCAGCAGAGCGTATGTTTCTACCATATAATTAACTCTGGATTTCTCCTCATTTAGCCTGTGTTTTTAGTGAAAAGAAATAATATTATTGTCAGTCCCATCAAACAGACACTGCCATGGGCTCAACAATGCAATGGAGCAAAGCATTAAGAGGCGACAGAACTGCTTTATTTTGAGGCTTAGGAGGAGGAGGGAATCATCAAGTCATTGGGATTTTTTAATGCATATATTAAGTTGGCTGGCAGAACATTTCAACAGGGATGCCAAGCCAGCCAAAAGGCCTAGCCCATAACCTCTAATCTTATGGAGCTGAACTCTATTATTTGCCATTAAAATTAGATGTTACTGAGTTGTAGCAGATGTCTTCAGCAGACACATTTTTATTATTGAAGAAGTTTAGGTAAATGGAAACTGAGCCCCAAATTTTATTTTGTAGATTATGGGACTTCTGTGCTTTGTGGTTGAAGCTGGCATTTTAAACATGAATTATAAAAGCTTTTAGAAACCACACACTAATTGATGCTTCAGCAGTTCTGCTGAATCACAATAAGAACACAAGCTGCCATGAAAAAAAACCCTATTGCAATAACCAGTTACCCAACACACTGGTTCCTTTTTTGCACAATGACTGACAGTAGTTAGTGGGTCCATCTTGTGCATCTCAGTGCCAGTATTAATGTTCTGAAGAAGCAAGGAAGAAGGTAAGAGGAAAATCTTCCTAAAGTACTTTAAAAAAAAGCATCTGGAAGATGCATGATGGGACATGAAACCTTTATGAATATGCAGCAGCACAGGTGTTTGAATAAAAACAAGAGGGATTAAGAAAATATCAGTATTTGTAACAGTTCAACAAAAAAAGGTCAGAAACCACAGAAAAATTTGTTTTGACAAAGCCATTTAAGCTAGGTGTGAAACTACCCTCTTCAACTCGAAACCTCTAATATAAATCTGAATATATGTCCTGGTTTTGGCTGGGATACAGTTAATTTTCTTCCTGGTAGCTGGTACAGTGCTGTGTTTTGGATTTAGTATGAGAATAATGTTAACATGCTGAGGTTTTTAGTTGTTGCTAGGTAGTTCCAGTACTTGTACTAAGTCAAGGACTTTCCAGCTTCCCACGCTCTGCCAGTGAAGAGGGGCACAGGCAGCTGGGAGGGGGCATGGCCAGGACAGCTGACCTGGGCTGGCCACAGGGATGTTCCATACCATATGATATCGTGCGCAGTATATAAACTGGAGTTGGACAAGGGGTGGGAACCACTGCTCGGGGATGGGCTGTCTATCAACGGGCGGTGATCAATTCTTGCATTGTGCATCACTTGTTTTAGTATATTACTTTATCAGAAATATTACTACTATTATTTCCTCTTCCTTTGCTGTTCTATTAAACTGTTTTTTTTCTTATTAATCTTCTGCAGCATGCGGGTATGGTTCCATGTGCCTCTAGCACTGAATTAGAGACCCTGGCTTAAAGAGTGCCGTGATATTCTTTTTCCAATTTAACAGTACTATTCAAAGGCACTAGACAGTAAAATGAACTTAATCATTTCAATAATATTCGTCTCTCCCTGAAGGTACAAGGGGAACAGACACTCTAGATATATGGATCATGTTTGCTTTATGAACTTTTCAGGAAAGAGTATGCTGTTTCTCCCTCTTTTGCCTTGGGGCATGCTATTTCAATGATGGTAGAGGTAAAGGCATATTTAAAGAAAAGAGGGTCTTTTTGGTGTTCTGCTTGCTGAGTGTGCTTCTTGTAATAGCAACAGTAGTGAAAAATCTGGACTTCATGAACCCTGAATGATACTGTAAATGTTGTTGAAAATCAGCTTTTTCAATTATTTTAGAATGATTTCTGTTACGTTCATAACCAATTTTAAATTACAGGACAGACTGTAAAATATGATGCTATATATAGCATGTACTTTTCTCAGTAGTATGTAAAAACAGAGTATAATAACAACACTTCCATAAAAGGGAAAAATATCTTGGTTTTACTTTCAAAAACCTGCTACCATCGAGGTCACTAAAATAAGTTAGTGAGGTTATTTGTGAAGTAAAGCAACATGAACAAGGTGGGGAACACTGGCCTAAGGAAGGATTTCTATCTTTACTTCTGCAGTATCCTGGACCAATCAAGGATGCAGTCACTGCATGTGAACCTCTTATGTTACTCTGGCAGTGTAATTAAAATCATCGTTTCGCACCTTGACACAATTAATTGTTGTTTTTAATTGCCGTGGTGGCTAGAACAGAAAAATAATGTATTTTCCATCCTCAATTAGCTTCACAAACACTTTATCCAGAAGGATATGCCACTTCTGTACTGCTTTAGCAAAACAGTATCTGCTGCTTTTAAACTGAAAACCATTTCTGACTTAGGAGAGGTTGTAAAGGATGTGTTTGTCAGGGAGCATATTTCAGTGTGCTTAAAATGGCTTTAGGAAACATTTATTCTCTGAACAGTTTATGAGCAATGGCTTTGTAAATACATATTAGATGTAATCTGCCTTATTACTCCGTGTGTTGTTCATGGTACCATACATTCGCTGCCGGTGTTTTTAAATAGACTTGACCCATAAATCCATGACCTGAAGAAAACATCGGTTGAAGAATGTATTCCCAAAAGCTTCCATTGTTTTTTCCAGCTTTACTCGTTAGCCTCATAAAGGATTTGTTCCTCTTCTTATGAAATAGTCCATTCATTAAAGACTGAGGTTTGATTTATTGTATTATTTTCTCCAATAGCAGGAAATATACAAAACTTAGGAGTATACTTTTACATAGTGCATACATTTTGTGTCTGAGTAGAAAGTGGGACAAGGCAAACTCACTGCATTAACTTTTGGATACAAGGGGAGATACAGACTGTGTCCTTCTTTTCTCACCTGGAGCAGGAAGACAGAAGGGGACTGGGAGCAGTGCTGCTTTGCTGGAGGGCATCAGCATTTGAAAACTTGCATTCTCTCAGCTATAAGCTTTTTAACTACTCTGGAAGGTGTACGTTGCAGAGTGTCTGGCATAAGAAAGTTGAAGCTGGCTCACACTGAAGAAAGAACATCTCTGTCAAAGCCTTTGGCTATAAGTAATTGATGATTTTGTCTTCTGAAAAATTAGTAGCTGGGTTGGCAAGAGACAGCTTCAAGACACAGCTCAGGGGTGGCAGATGATTGTTGGGGCTGTGGGAGAGGATATACAAGGAGGTGATGTTTTGCAATTCCTAAAGTTGAAAAGGAGACAGTTATCTCATTTTTTCCCACACGATCCCAAGCCTCGCCCTTCTTAAATGAGCCTTTATAGATTTCTGCTTTCTCCTGTGGTAAAGAAAACAGTGTGTTGCTAGAGCACTTCATTGAATTCGGAGATCTTAGGGAATGAAAATGGTGTACGGCTTTTGGCAAAGTTTTATCTGCTGTGGCCTAAGTGGGCCCAAGAAATACCAGACCCAGTGCTCTGTCTGTGTCGCTGCAGTACAACATACAGCGTGGCTGAGAAGGCTTCATCTCTACACGAACTGAGCTGCCATCGTCCAGGTGCTTCTTTCTCAATGGGCCTGGGTACTGAGATGCTCCTTTGCTTCTCAGATTAATTCTACATCTGATCATGATTTGCTTTCACTGGATTTAGGTTAAGGTCTTCTTAATGCTTAAGGCTAGATTCATTCAATAGCCTAAATTTACGTTATATTAATTGAGAAAAAAATTGGCCATTAGGGTAGACACTAGATATCTTTCTGCAGGGGAAAAAAAACCAGAGGGCTATTGTCACTGTGCAGAAAATGTTATTTGCACTTAAGTAGCTTAATTCCTTTAGAATATTTGTAAATATTTTTTTGTATAATTAATTAGTTTAATTTCAGTTTTAAAAAGAGGTTTTTTTAATTGTCAGGTTAATCATAAATAACTTAAAAGCATTGATGGACAGGCACTGTATTCACCAAAATATTTTAATCCCCTGTTTTGACTAATCATTTAAAATTAAATAACAGCACTCCTTTTTGCCATCAGCTGAAGTATGGTCTTTACATACAATTATTTCTACAGTCATATAATTAGTAGTTCAACAGTGCATGTATACAAAAAGGGAGAGTTAAAGTTGAACATACAGCACTAAAATTGTAGTTTTCTGACTTTATAGTCCTTGACTTAGTAACCTGAATGCTCATCTTTTAAGGTAGGTTTCATGGGGAATATGTTTAAAATTTCTGTTTCATGACCTAGTTCCTTTGTTCTGAAGATTCAGTGCAAAGGTAAACTGTCAGAGCCCTGACAGCTGGCACCACAACAGAAATACTGGCATTTCTTTAAGCTTATCTCATAGATTAACTCCTCAAAGCACTTGCACACTTGAATGGCAGACCCTTCCAGGTTCCACTTCATCCCAGTCAGCGCTTTGACTTCTGCTGACCAGACACTGCTCAGAATTCTTTTGTTCTCTGCCATGTTTTTCAATGCATAAAGCTGAATTTCTAGCCAATTTTTTTCTGGAAATGTGTTTTTCCTGGCTAGAAATTGTAAGAATTGTAGCCCTGGCTAGTGTGGCACCCTGAGCAGGAACTATAGCGGGCAGCTGAAGGTTTCAGTAGCGCAGACAAATTGCTTTAAGACAACCGATGAATTGTTTTTTCAGACCGGGGCTAAAGGGAAGGGCGCAAAATCTTAACGGTGAAATATTTGTATGTATATAATTATGAAGTGTATACCACGTCCTCAAATGCTGTTTGTTGCCTATGAAGTCAGAAGATGGATGGCAATTTTTGTTAGCTAAGCATCTACCCCATGGCCCAAAGCCGTTAGTGAAGTGCTTTGTGTAATATCAAATTAATGATAGTAAGGGAAAGCGTATGTTGTCTGCACACCATGCTAAATGTAGAAATGATACAGTATTTGCTCAAGTGCTGCTTTCTTTTTAGGAAGTAACAAAATGGTAACCTTTCTATGTGTCCCCAAAAGTGAGCAATTGGGGTGTGATTGGGTGCAAAGATGTAAGGTAAAAAATGTACTCCTAAAAACTGGACAATAGGAGTTCCTGCCTTGACAAAGGGTGGGTGTCATGGTAAATGTGCATTTCAGTGTAACACACTGGTGTGATTTCTTTGTTTGAACTGTATATGTTACCTTATTACTAACTAGAGAAATAGCTCTTTAATGTTTTTACTTTCTAATTTTCCTTTTGTCCACCAGCTTTTCTCTCACCCTTTCAACCCAGCTAATGCTCTAACCAGGAATGAATACATTACTCTGCTGAAATTTGTACAGAAGGCTAATTCCTAATCAAAATAGGCACTAATTTCTTTCAGTGCAAATTATCATCATTCATTGCAAATTTACTCTCCTTGAGCTATGCCAACATGTACGCATTTCAGCACTTGGAGTCAGCTTCTTATATACAACAAATCAAATAATATACTATTGGATTTTTATTATTTCTGCTGCATATTTTCATTAAAAAAGTAGCCTCAAAGACTTACTAAATAAATATTGCTACTGCTACTGTTATGATGAAAAGAAATGTTAAACTTTTTTGGGTTTTTATACCAACAGATTGTTTCATTAAAAAAACCAAAACCACCACCAACAATGAAAAAACAAAAAACCACACACCAAAAAACAAAAACACCAAAAAACCCCACACCTGAAAATGCAGAGAAAATAAATAAAATGACACACTGTTTATCTCTTTCTTGCTGAAACAGATCATCCATAGGGAATACAGAGCTTTCAGGAAAAAGATACTGCTGAGGTACCATGGAGATCTTTATTCCTATACCCAATGGGTATTATTTTACAAACTTGCAAAGATGGCATTTGATATTATGAAAAAGACATACCTATCAGCCATCCTGGGAAACTGGGCCTCCCAGTTGGTTTGCTTATCTATTTTGCATAGCTTTTGTGGTCTTCTAGGTGTCATCACATGTACACCTACACATATACTGTGTCTTCAAACACTTCTTCCCAGATACAATTGTGTTTAATAGCACCATCTGTTCAAAGGATGGATTTCATAGATTTATAATAATGCCATCAGGCAAATAGCTTTGCAAATTGCAAATATGGTTAAAATATACACAAAAGATACAAACATTAAACACAGCAATTATGTATTTTTTTTTCAGTCTTGAAATGTGTATGTGTCTGGATACAATTACTTTTTGCTGTTGCAGGGATGTAATGCATATCTGTATGCAAACAGGATTTGAAACATTTTGTTAATCGTGATTTTTATTCTATTGTTTCCAGGTTTCCCTTGCAAGATAGAAATCTCTAGTCCAAGATAGTGTTCCTTACATGTGAAAAACATTGATTATAGTATAAATTAAATAACTGAAAATATGAAATGTGTGAAATCTAATTACCTGCAGCCAAAGTGTCTGCTCCAAGTAGTCTATTATTGTGGCTGTTTTAGCCATGGGACTTACTTTTCAGGAGGAAGAAACTGCAAAAAGGGGGGAACCATGTATGCCAGAAATTAAAAACATCTTGGAGTGAGATATCTAAAACTGAACTTCTGCCCTCCTTCTTTTACAATATGTTAAAATAATAAAACATTTTCTACTAGGTTGTTCATACAAGTCTTTTGATTTGTTTGCTATTCAGTCCTGGTTTTGGAAAGCTCCTGGACAAAGTATATAACATGTACCCAACTACCTGAAAATCTGGGAAACTATCTTTATTGTAAAAGGAGAGGGTGGTGGGATATTTCCTAAATCCAACCATGGATGCCAAATCACAAAATAACAAGGCTGTATTCCACTTGACAATAAGATGATCTTAAATGCTACAATTAAAAACAAGAGTTACTTTCATTAAATACTGAACCCCCATTGTGCCGATTATCCTCATAATGCTTTGCATAATGCTTATGAATCTGTAATGCTTAAAGATCCAAGATGAAGCACACTGTAAAGACAGCTAGGGACAAAACCCCACCAACCCTTGAAATATAATTTTTTTTCTTTTTGTTGTATTCTTTGGTTTCCATCAAATGAGGTTGAACAGCTGAACACTTAATGTTGCTTGTGAATACATCTATGACCCTGTGATCGATTATGATCACCAGTGAAACTTGGATATCAAACAAGTGAATTCAGTTGCTATGTATAAGAACTAAGCTC
The DNA here is from genome assembly GCA_000699545.1 of Podiceps cristatus. NCBI lineage: Eukaryota > Metazoa > Chordata > Aves > Podicipediformes > Podicipedidae > Podiceps > Podiceps cristatus. The sequence goes on along the minus strand of KL270403.1, from coordinate 5,511 downwards.
CTATATATAAGGGCTATAATCAGCTATTAAATCTATAGTTGCAACATGGTCTCTGGAGCTGGCCATAGTCAGGCTGCAAGCCACAGTGTTTCTTCTGAACGAGAACCACCTCGTGCCAGGTGGTGTGCAAGGACAGAGTAAAAATGCAATCCCTCCCATAAGCCTTACACTCTCAGACAAGTGATAAAAGGAATGCCAGAAAATCTCATTGACAACCTATTTTGTTGTGTCAGAATAGCAGCAGCTGATGTATAGCCAAGGTGTTCATTAGCATCCAGACAAGTGCGAGCTTGTAGGGTGCATCTAAAGAACCATGAGATTGCTTTGTGGTCTTTTACAGATAGCTCCTCTGAAGAACAAGGATACACATGGCAGGAAGCATAAAGGTGTTTGGTGAACTAAAAGCTACTGTCATAATCTAACTAGAAATGAGATAAATTTTCAATACTAGTAAATAAATGCTAGGCGAGGTAGGAATGGACTTGAAAAAATTCTGAGTTTGGCACAATATAGGAGGATCAGTGATGCGACGGACAGGCATGGTTATGAGCTTTCTAGATAACTGATAGGAAACTCTTAGCTACCCACTCACCTGTTATAAAGGTGCATATTTAGTATCTGAGGAGAATAATGGCTTTTCACAAAGCAATTTTCCCATGCTACAGCCACAGAGAAATTTTGCAGGAAGGAGAAGGAAGAGATATGTTGTATTTTGTCTGGTTTGGTAATGTGTTTCTTTTTGGTTTTTTCTGCCCATATTTAAGGCTTCTTTCTGCATCTTTGGATGGAGAGACTACAGCATCTTTTCTTTAACTGAATTAAAATACTATAAAATAGATCCCTATCTATGCACTAGTCATATCAGGTTTCCTTCATTGAGGAATTCCTGGATTCATGGTCTCATCATAATGACTTTAATTCCTTCTTCTTGCATGATGCAAGAATATGGCCAGGCATAAGGACTTGAGCTGAGAAGACAAAACACACAGCTGGTCCCTGGATGATGGGAAAATCCCTCTGGAATATTAGTGGTTTGACTAAGAGAAGCCTTTGGATGCCAAGTGAATTTACCGTAGGTTTAAACTGCTCTGCTTTGTGCTGTCAGCAGTGCTTGTGCCAGTAAGTCCCCATACCGGGACGTCACCAATAATTTCCCTGCTTACCTTCAAGCCCATGCCAGCCAAGCTGCCATAAGAGACAGCAAGTTTCATGTTTACAATGAGTGATTAGGAAGACACTAGCAGATAGAGAGCCCTTTAGGAAAGAACAATGGTTTCCTGAGTGTAAAAATGTTTAAAGGAGCATAGAGACTGTCTCGATCAGTGTTTCGTGCTTACACAGCCCCGAAGAGCAAAGGGAGAGAGGTGACCATAGCTAGAACTTGTGCAGAAAACAGTAGTCAGGAAAGGGTGATGCAAGAGGAACAATATTGCGAAACTGAGCAAGAATATTTAGATGATAAAGACATTTCCAGCAGTGAGATGGAAGTGACCACTGTAACAAATACCGTGGTAGCATCAATTGCTGTGGCACCCAGTGAGATGCAGATTTTGTTCCCATCACAAATGAGAGGGGAAGCGAAGCCCCTGGAGCAGGAGAGGGAAAGCTGTAACCTGACTCACAGCTGTCAAGTCTGTGACCAGGGCTGCCAACACACTGTCGGCTCTCATGTCAGATAAGATGAGCTCCCTTCCCTTGGCTCGCTCTCCAGTTTCCGCTGCTAGTAGGCTCATGGCCAGCTTGCGTTCCAGTAACTTGCAGGATAAATCTTCCCATCATCCCTACCATTGCCTTGCACTTTTTGGTCATTTCTTATTTTTAGGCATATGTGCTTTTGGCTGATCTGCACTGCCTAAGGCACGAGTCCTTTGTATTCTTTTTTAGTGTAATCAAAAGGAGCCTGAACCCAGAAGATGCCAAAAGACATCAGTTTGTGTTGTCGGCAGTGTAAGCTGACCGTGCTCATAGCCTGCAAAGATGCTTAACACACATCTAAGATGGGGCCCTGAATACTGATTTATCCAAGTCCAGTGCTTTCAGGGCACAAGGCTGCATTTCATTTTTGTTGATGGTTAATACTGTATTTCAAAATGAATTTTCTCCGGCAGCAGTGAATTTTGAGACTGTAAGGAATGCACTTCGTTCTGGAATCTAGCTAGCTATGTTGACTAGTTCAGATGAACTACAAGCAGTTTAAACCAGTTTCAACAACTGAATCCATTAGAACTTAAGGAAACAGTTGTGGGGGCCTTTTCCTTTAAAATGACTCTCTGATTTTATGATTGTTTTTAATAGCATCTTCCACACATCCTTTCCCTCCTCTTTGTTTGCTTTTTACTAGACAGCATCAGCAGTGTTAAGCCAGGGTTGTCAATGTTTTGGGGTGTACCAATGTTTAATTTCATTTACAGGAAAAGAAGATAATCTAATAACGGGCATACAATAGCATACAAGTTGGTTAACAGCAGCTACAGTCCGCTCACACAGAGTAGATGTGTTTGTATGTATGTGTGTCTGTGTATGTAGGCATGAAGAAGTCCATAAATACTAGCACACTTATTTCACACAAATATTTTATGTGTGTGAGTGTGTATTTCTCCTTGTGATTTGATAATAATAGCTTTAGAATAGCAGCATCACAACTGCCTGGTACTAGAATCGTAGAATCATAGAATAGTTTGTGTTAGAAATGACCTTTAAAGGCCATCTAGTCCAACACCCTGCAATGAGCAGGGACATCTTCAACTAGATCAAGTTGCTCAGACCCAGAATATGATACACTATTGGATTATCTGTGTTGCAAATACACAAACGCCCTGTTCCAACGTGGCAAAAGGAAACTCATTTTACTTCTCTGAGTATCTAAATAAATTATGAAAAATATAAAATACAATTCATGGAGTACAGAAGAGAAGTGCCTACAAAGCATGGCAGATCTCAAGGAAATGTTGATGTTTTCAGTACTGTCATCCATCACCATAATGAGTGCCAAAACTCCTTTGAAAATTAGCTGTCTGTGATTAGGCAGGTTTCAGAGTGCAGGTTGTTTCTGTATCTGATTCTGAAATATATTAATATGAATGTTATGCTAATTTGTCTACTTTTGACCTAGAGCTTATCTCAAAGATTCAAGAGGATATTGCCTCATTAACTAACTCACTTGCAAAGTGAAACTACCTTCACCTTCTCGCTTCATTAGGTGGAATTGTTGCTTTTCTTCTTTTGGGGAAGAGTGAATAAATAAACAAGAGTCCTTCAAGATATGTTGCTTATTTCAACCTCAAGTATAGTTGCCTTGTGCATACATAATAGAAGTATTAGAATTAGTATTCAGCTGTAATTCTCTCCAGTCTAACTGATAGTGTTTTGTTGAGTTTTGGAGTTTCTGTTCTGTCTGGGAATTTTAGCGATGAGGTAAGGCAGACAGACAGCAGCTTGGTTTTCATAAGCATAGTTGACCTTGCAGGACACAAACGCATAAAATGTTTATTGTGAAACTGAATAAATGTTCCTAACAGGCAAAGAGTATGCATAAAGGAAGAGAAAAATGCAGACACCTTTATAAATATGCCAGACTGACCAGGAAATTGTATTATTACATTTCTGCAGGACAGAATCATCCCTCTCAAAATGTATAATGTCACATGTATTTTTAATATTGTAATTTTGATTTCTGCATTTTCCTGACTTTGCACAGAGGACCTTCCTCCTGCTCCACCATCCCCTTCTCCCCAGCGCCCCCCCGTCCCCCCCCCAAAATGTGAGAATTTATCTGGATTCTATTAAAGTCCTGCCTCCTACCTGCTACCACTAGTACTTTGAGGCATGTTTACTGGAGAGGGCTGAAAAGTGGCATTTGTACCCACACTCTGATCTAAATTTGGCTGAAATTGGGTTGTGTTGAATCCAGTGATTCTAATTTGAACCTTTCAATCTTTTATTCAAAACCTAAACCAAATACAAGAGCAATGTAAAAACTTTTACATATCCTCATTGTACCTTTTTAATTCTTCTCTGAGTCTTATGTTTGGATACAAAGTCAACTTTAAAAAATGATGCAGAAGTCTCTTTCAGTGTTTTACCACTACTATTAAAAAAAAAGGTGTGCAAGCAACCTCTCTAAAAGACTTCTTTATCTTTTCAGCCCCATTGAAGGTCTGTTCAACTATTATACAACCAGACTCCTTCCTTTCTTTGACTTCTGACGTATCCAATATCCTCAGTGGTCCCTTAGTCTTTCTCAAGGCAATTCTCTCTAGCATTGGGGATGCACCCTAATTTTGGTTTACTCCTGGCAACAGCCATAGAAATCTAGGGACACTAAGTGCAGCCCTGGTCCCTCAACTCCAGAATGATTGCTTATATTATTTGATTTTGCCCAGTGAATAGCCTACAGAAGATTAAAATGATTCCTTCTGCCTTGCTGAGATATACTGTTTGGCTGAAATATGTCCCTGACATCTTCTGCTGATCTGTAATATGGAGGCTAATAGCCCTTGTAACTGTTAACCTACCTAGTGTAACTGCAAAGGATGCGCTGCTTTGCTTCTTCCCACATTTCAACTGTTTTGGCGTTTGTGTTTTGTTTTGTTTTGTTTTGTTTTTAGTCTGAATAAAACACCTTCATGCAATGTCCTGAAGGTAATGTCTTATCTCATGACTCCTATCCCAGCAAATCGGGCTTTATTTCCTTTTTACAGTAGTGCAGCTACCACAAGTAGTTTGGGTAGAAATGACTCATAGACATCTTTGCCTGCCTTCAGCCAGGGGATGCTCTCAAGTAATGGAAATGTCCTATGGCTACCCAGGAGAGGCAGGACCCTCCTGCTAGCCAACTCCTTCCTCTGTGGAAAAGTAGAGGGAAAGCTTTGAGAGCAAACCTCTGTGGAAGAGTTCAAAGGCACTTGGATACATCCATGTATTTGTTTGAACCAGTAGATAAAATGCTTGCTGTTTCCAATCCTGTAGTACTCAAATGTCCTGAGGACATTTTGGATCAGAAATGTACCTCATCCCCAGTAGTAACACAAATTTGCAGTCAATACTTCAAAGATTTACTGGGGAGAGTGGAATGAACTTTATTTATATTTTTTTTTTTTGTGGTGGTTTTTTTTTTTTTTTTTTTTTTTTTTTTTTTGTCTCTATATGATTACTTATGAATAATTCAGTCAGTGGGAGATCTGTGTAGGTGCATCTGAGTGAAAGTGTGTTGCTCTGCTTTACCCTGAGGGCAAATGTAGACCTATGCAAAGCTGCTGTATAGGAAAGACTATTCTATGGAGGGGTCTTGGTAGTGTAAAAAAGTAAGCTCTTGAAGGTCATTGCATGAACGATAAATATCATGCCATAGAGACAGCAGCAGAACTCCCCGATAGAACTGGAGCAGTGCTTATCTATGCATACTACAATGTTGTTGTTTATATTTGGGATAAAACCTAAATTATTTGTATATCCTTGTCATGGTTTAACCCTGGATGGTGACTGGACCATGCAGCCACTTGCTCACTCCTC
>KL270400.1:8784-21238 GCA_000699545.1 Podiceps cristatus | reverse complement strand
TCTTCCAAAACTGCCCAGCGAACAGCAAGACAGCCTGGGGACGGGGAAAGAAGAGCGGGGAGCAATCTGCTGGAGTTCCGATTCCTGCGGCCAAGGACAGGGCCAGCTGGTTGCTCCAAGTGTCCGGGCTGTGGAGCAGCTGGGATGGAGATGGTCCGGCCATGCCGAGGCCCAGACGTGCCACTAGATGGAGTTCAACAACGAGATGGCCCCGCGTCCCGGTCCGGCTGCCGAGATGGTCTCCAGTGGAGATGGTCTCCAGCCGTGCTGGCAGAAAGGGATTTCTGAGGTCCAGCACTGGCAAAGGACTCCAGGTCCCACCACGGTGGAAGCCATCCCATCCTCATGCGTGCATGCAAGTGTCACGCCACGTACTCTTGGCAGAGAGGCTCCACAGTGCCTGACACCTTTCCTAGTGTGGAAATCTCACCCAGTACCTTCCCACTAGCTCAAACACAAGAGGAAGCTCCAACATCATCCATTGCCCCTTGTGCATGAAGGGACCCAACAGCCATGGCCATGCCCAGAAGCCCAATCTGGGATGGACCAAGCAATGCCCAGCAGTGCAGCAAGAGACCAGGCTTCCAAGGACCCTGTGGTCTGGCCAACTCTCAGCACATTTTGCAAGATTTGCTGTTTCCTTCAAGACCCAGCTACTGGAGTCAGGGGAGTAACAAAGAAAGGCTGCATTCTTTCACTTCATCCCTGTCTGTAAAGACTTTCTTACAGCATGCCATTTGCAGATGGCATCTAAGGAGCATGCAGAGTGCATGCTTTGCTTTCATCTCATTTTTAAAGCCAGACTTGTGACTTGCCAGGTCCTGGCCAATGAACACTTTGCAAGTGCATGTTAGAGCCACTTTCCTTGCTGCAAACACCCTGCTGCCTTTGGCTGCCTCCGCACATGGACCCTGCTCCGCCTGGCAGAGGAAAGAGCCCTGCTCACCTGAGCCAGCAGACCCCAGATCTTTGTGGGGTGCCAGGCCGAGGCATCCCCTCTGCAGGGCCCTGCCGAGCTCCGCAGGGCTGCCTGGATTTGGAGGCAGGGAAGAAGTGACAGGTGATACCCAGTCCCCTGGCTGAGCTGCCTACAGGTTCAGGCAGATGTGGCCATGTGCACCAGACACAGGTTGAAGAGTCGCTCCGCAGGATGGGAACTGGTGTAACGAAGTGCATGCAGCAGGGAGGCAGGCTCACAAGGGATCCTTAACTGTATCTTACTTGGGATGCACCTCATACGACATTCTCCATTCAAGCTTGTGAAACCAGACTACAGGAACAGACTATCAGAGACGAGGTGAGAAGACGAGGAGGACGGCGGACTGGGGGACAAGGAACACAGTACTAGCTAGATACTGCATCCGCAGGCTCGCCTGCTGGGATGTGGATGGAGCAACAAAGATGGTCCTACTCCAGGCTTGCCTGGTTACAGGGAGCTGGTGATTCCCTCACCTTCAGCATCGAAGCAATTTGTCGCTCTTTGCTTGCATGTGACTTTGTCCCCAGGTGTGGCCAGGCAGCAGTGTGTGTGCATCTTCAAATATGGCAACAAAGATGGGGACAAGCATGATTTTATCCATAAACTGCGTGGGTGTAAATGACACAATGGCACTTTTTTTTTTTTTTTTTTTTTTTTTTTTGTGTGTGTGTGTGTGTGTGTGTATGGGTGGAGTAGTCCCTTCACATGTTTGGAAACCGGTTTCTATTCATACATTATGGAGATGCTACAAGGAGCCACATCAGGAGAGATCACATCATCAGGCCAAGGAGCCTTTTTCACATCAGAGCAAATACTTTCTGAAAACATCCAACTTCTGTTTCCACTCCCAGTCACGGGCTGTTTTCCATCCCCCCCATCTCCTCTGAGTGTTTGTCTGTCTGTCTGCTGTCTGCACATCCCACTCCCAAGTACATCTACCCCCCTGCTCCCAATGCCCAGAGCATCAGCAGAGGGAGAATCAGAGAAATTCGTCCAGTTTGGAAGAAATACCAGTTATGACCCACATCAGTGAGCCTGGTCTGGATAAACCCCCAGTGCTCTGTGACTCTGTCATAACAATCCACAGTCAGCCCAGGAGGGTGGCCTGGCACTGGTCCTCACTGTGGACATCAGATCCAGGAGAAGGCTTGGGCAATATATTTCTGAACATTCATTCCTGCACGTTGAGGCTTCACTTGAGGGGGTTCAGGACCCATGGAGGGTCCTGGAGAGCAGCTCTAAGTGAAGAAGCCTGGGTGAGAAGAGAAGATGCTACATGGCTATCTCATCACCTAGTCCTTTCTGGAGATCCCATGCAGGTTGTTGCCTGCTAGAGCCCAGCCTCTACCCAGGGAGAGGCTCTAAGGGCAGGTGCTCGAGGGGGTGGGAGCTAGTCTCCCACATTTCTGATCTGAGTTTGGATGGCCAGCCCCCCGGGAAAAAGCAATGTCTTTAACATCGCTGGGGTTTGTGACAAGGGCCAGATGTGTCCCTAGCACCAGCCCGAGCCACCCCTGCATGGGACGGCTCAGGCAGAGCGTTTGTGCTGGAGCAGCATCATTAACCCAGGAAAAAAGCTGTAGGATATTCAGAGGGCCATGTGGCTTTGCTGGCTGCCATATTTGGGCCATGATGCCTGCTCGGTCGCCAGGCATCCAGGCAGATTAAATGAGCTATAAAGATACCCAGACAGAGAAATCCAGCCCAAAAGACTTGCTAAGTTGACAGGCAGGCCCTGGTAGAAAGCAAGGCTGGCAAGAGCTGAAGGAACTGTCCTGGTCTTCCCTGGTGTTGCAAGAAGCTGTGAAAGGAGAGCAGAGCGCACGGCTGCAGAGCGGGGCTGCCCCTTGCAGATGGGAGGGAGAGCGAGCAGGGCAGTGGCAGCAGGAGAGGTGGGGTGTGGGAGCAAGAGCAACCTGTGCGGGGCAAGGGAGGCAGGAGAACAGGGACACGTGGGATGGAGCTGGCTGAAGATGGCCTGCAGGAAAAGATGGAGATCTGTCGCTGCAGGAGGAGGCAGAGGGGTGGGATAGGTGCATGCCCGGCTCTGAAGGAGGAAAGCGGTGGGTGAAATGGAGTCGGGGTGGGTGATGGATCAGTGAGCTTCCTGGGTCCATTTCCCAGTGATGTGCTTTCCTATCGTGCCTCCTATCTCATGTCCACCGTGATATGTTTTCCTATCATGAGCAGGGCTGGATGAGAAAAGCCCCTCCCATGACCCAGGGCATGGCTGACCCAGGGTCTCTATCACGCAGGGCAGCCGTGCACCTGGTCAGGAGGTTCTCTGAGCTTGGAAACTCTGTGCTACAAGGTTTGAGCTATTTCTGAGCTGGCAAGCCCAACCCAGCAGAATGCCAAATCCCCCCTCCCCACCTGCAAATCCCAAATCCAGACACCTTCTTTGTGACCAGAGCAGAGGCAGAATTTCCTCAAGGCCTGGAGTCTACCCAAGATGGAGAAAGAACCTCTGAGGCTGGGGGAAAGAGAGTGATGCCCCTGGGGTTGTTTCCACTGGGCTCCCTGTGCAGCACCACATGCAACTTCTTCATGCAACATGTCTCCACAGTAATGCTCTCCCAAGAGGGTCCTGAGCATCCCTTAGGATAACTCATGAGAGTCAGATGGACTCAGATTCAGATCTCCTCTAATCCTAAACTAAGGGAAAGAAAGCTGGAACACTGGGAAGGGAGTTTGCTTTTATATCACATCCCTTGTCAGGAGGGCCATGGAAGAGGTGTACAAGAGCCTTTCTTCTCTCCTACAGGGAGGACACCGCACTGATGAGAAAGCAAAGCCTACAGATCTGCCAAAAGCCCTTTCTGGAAGGGTGCTCCTGCGAGGTGCTGGCAGAGGTAGAAGACCCAAGTGGCTCATGGCAAGAGGAACATGAAAAGGGGAACTGGTGTGACCAGGCTAGAAAGTGTTCAGAGGGACAGCTCAGTCTTGGGGACACCTGACGGCTCTGTGGATTCAGCCCTGAACAAAGCAGAGTGGCTGGTGGAAACAGGCACGTTTCTCCTCCGCTTCGGCCTTGGCAACATACCTGGTGAATGGGGCTGGGGAGTCCACATGAGACCACCCAGAGCCTCTTGTGATCACCTTGGAGCTGCCATAGCTCACCAAAGACATCAGATCTCCTGCTGTAGATCTCTCTGCCCCTACTCTCATGTCCCATGACCACCACCATGGTCTTGGAGATGGTGGTTTGTGTGACCCGAACCCGTCCCACTCATGATCTCATCTTCATGTCATAGCTTCCCCAGCCACATGCTGGTGCAAGGCTGCTGCCGTACACGTGTGTGACCTTCACCTTCAGCTCAGCCTGCCCCAGCAGCAACACGATCACCAGTCCCCACTTTCCAACCCATGTCGTTTGCTTTATTGGCCGAGTGTCCGACATCTCCTCACACATATCTGGAGGTAAGTCACCACCACGTGGAGCAGGCAGAGCCCAGGACAGAGAGGCACTCAGAGTGGATTAGATTTGAGATTGGGTTAATTGCGCCTTTCCATCATTTGTTTGGCTTGGGATAGGTCCAAAACATATGAATGAAATCCCCCCATGCACGCTACGCTGCTGACAAGCGGATATTGCATCTGGTTTGAATATGGCAAGTGGCTGCAGAGGCAGAGACAGTGTGGAGCTGCTTGAAATACAACACACGCCTCCTCACGCTCCCAGCCCCCCTGGACCATGTGCCCTGCAGTGACGTTATGCTGCAAGACCCCACCCTGCATTCCCAAAATTTGCCACCACCTCCACACACCATCATCTCAGGCCACTGTCACCCTGACCCTTGCCACTGCCACTGCCAAGCGGTTCACACTCCTGGCCAAAAGGCAGGACGGGAGATGGAGGAGGAGGACAACCCCTCGGATCAGCACAGGGTGACGTCCATGGGGTGGGCTGTGATGGCCAGGATGGCTGTGGATGACACAGATGAAATGGTGACGTTCCCTGACATCAGGAGAGGGTGGGAGGGGAGATGCAAAGGGAAAAGAAAGCAGGGTGGATGCCAAAGGATTATTTCTCTAACCCTCCCCAGAGCCCCCCGTCAGCCCATGAGCAGCAGCGTGTGATCACTGCGGGGGCTGCAGCGTGCAGGACATGAAAGGACTGAGGCTGAGCTCGCCCCAGGGTGCTGAGACTGGCTCAGGGGGAGGTGGAGCCGATGCCAGGAGAATTTCAGCAGAGAAAAGCAACCTTTGGTCTAACGTCACTGGCTGCAGGGCGCAAGGGGCTGGGGGCAGCCCCTGAGGCAGCGGCACCAGCAGCACCGGAGAGCACAGGATGCCCTTATTCCCCCTGTATTCACACCCTGATCTGCAGCTAGCACAGGTCAGGGACTTTGCGGGGGCTCCAGTGAAGCAAGAGATCCACCACGGCTTTGCCACGTTGCATGTAGATGTGGGAGTCTGCAAGAGCTGCTTGCATAGAGCCCCTTGGATCGTGGTGCCATGCAGCTGCTGGAAGCGCAGGGAAGGATGCTCGGTGAAGGGGCACCCTGGCAGAGGGAAGCACATGCTAGAGAAGGTACGGGCTGGGAAATCCACTTTTCCCAGGGTGAACGCACCCAGGAAATAAAAAAGGTCTCCCGTGTTAAGTTGAGGCACAGCATCGGGGTTTGGCAAAAGAGCTTTCGCTCACGGACGACCCAAATGTTCATGAATAAACTGAAAGCAGGTCCAAACCCCAACCCCCTCCCTGCAATGATTCCGTTTCTTGCTTTTCAGGAGGAAGATGGGAAAACACTGGGCTACATTAAGGTGTGCCATATATATTCTCATTTTAGTCTCTCTCACTAGGGAAATGCGTCCCCGAGGCACAGTCATCACTTTGCTGGTCCCCGCAGCAGCACCGTGCCCAGAAGACCAGAGTGGAAGCAGGGTCCAGCCACGGAGATGATGGATGGGCATTGCTTTCCCTCCTGGGCATTGCTGCTGGCACACGCCCCCCAGTCCACCACCCCTGCCCCAAAGCTTAGCTGCCTCCTCTCATCTCTCACCATGAGCGCCTGCAGGACCTTTCCACCCTGGTGGCGTGTGGTCCCTGGCCACTGCCCGGAGGGCAAAGGGATTCCCCTGCTGCCACCAGCACCCAGTCATAGGTTTGCTCCAGCTGCCACCATGGCACAGTTCACCAGGAGAGCCCCGTAGGACCCTTTCTCCTCCTTGCAGGACAGCTGAGCCCTGACTTGCACAGGTGTTGAGCACCCTCCATCCCCGGCGACCCTCAGGGCTGTCACGATCACTCAGCACCTTCCAGGATCTGGCCTTTTTTCCCCTGTTCTTTTATGAAGACGTTATTTTACAGCTTGTTAATTTGTACTTTTTCGAGCTTTTAACAGGGAGCAGGGGCCAAGTCCCCAGGCAGCTCATTGGCCGTGAGAAATCCCATTTGGTATCATATAAATTATTGCAGATATTACTAATATTGCGTCTATTGTGTAAATACTGACTAAATGTTTGAAAAACACAAATAAATATGAGCTGAGCTGGTGGCTGGAGCAGCTGCCTATGAGCCATTCTAGGCCCCCAGGGGAAAGAATCCACATTTTAAACTAATGTGTAAATATGTAACCTGCCTCCATCCCCCGCCAGATCGGCATGAGCAGTCCTTGGAAGCGGCCCAGTCCCTCAGCTGCACGGCTATGATTTAACAACAGCTATAAATACATCTCATCCGCCGGGCAACTGCGCAAACAAGGGCTCACCTGGCAGTAAGGGGTCACTGAAGAGTCTCCCACCTGAGACCACTGCGCACAGAAGGCTGCATGGTGGTGGGAGATGCTCGGGGCTGCTCTGTTCTTAAAGCCTCCCTTGGGTCCTGGACCTCATCAGCTCAGCCTTAGCAGAGCTCAGTCTTGCATGCCACATCCAGGTATGAGCTAATGGACCACCATCAACTGATGGGCCACCAGGATCAATGAGGACGCTGCCTCCAAGTCAAGTGAGCTTCCCTTGTTGGGGCAAGTTCCTCTCCTCACTTACAAGCTCTTTCCCCCATTCCCCATTGTTTCCCCTGTGAAAGTCACAGGGTCCTCCAAAGTCCCGCTCCCTCATCACCATCCAAGTCCCAGAGCAACATGCCCCTTGCCAGAGGGCAGAAGGACTGGCCAAGGACCATGTCCCTGCTACCCACTGCCTCAGATGCTGGGAGTTTCCAACCCCTGTTTGCAAGTTCCCAGTTCCACCCCCTCACCCAGGACTGGCTCTGACTGGGATGAGGAACCCTTTTAACCCCTTCCCCACCCAAATCGGGGGTTCTGCAAATTGTCCTCTTGGCACAGAAGATGGAGTGGTGACAGCCCACAGGCTACAGGCGAGGGAGAGGAGACAACTTGCATCCATGGGCTTTGCTTTTGATGGACATGGGATGATGCTGGTTTTTTGTTCAGCCATATTTTTGTGACCTTCACAATCTTTTCAACTGAATTTAACCCATGGCCACTACTCAGTTGGGTACAAACATATCTGGGTTTGCCCAGAGCTGCAAAGCTCCTGCAGAGGATGAGAGCTGCTGGGTTGGCTACAAGCAAAGGCGTGGGGCAGATCTGCCCCTCAGCTGATGGACGGCAGCGCGGCAAAGGTGTTGCCAGGCTGTGTAATGGGTCCTATCACCCAGGACTGTAGCGGGAGGTGCTGGCAGCCGCAGGGCCCCCAGAACCCTGCCAGCAGGCGGGTAGCACAGGCAGGGAGTGAAAGGAGAAGCCAGGCCAGGAAGATGTGAGTCAGGGCAATAAGGTCATTGCAGCGGGAGCTACTCAAGACACTTCTGGGCGGATGCCTGTCCCCTGAGGCAAAACATGGGATTTAATGCCATTTCCCTTGAGAAAGATGACGAGCACAGTATGGGTTCCCACTTCCAAAGCTGCAGGTATTTTTCAGGCATGGGGTGCCAGCTCAGATCTTGGCTGAAGATGAAATAAACTGCATGATCTCCACAGTACCAAACGCTGCAGGGAGACTTTCTCCAACTTCTCATGCCTCCTACCCCCTCTCTAGTTCCACCAGAAAGATGTTTCCCCACTGATTTTCTTACAGCTCCCAAGTCCTGGGGATCAGCCCAGTGCAGTGTCTGCTTGTGAGCTTGGACCCTCCCAGGGACCACCACAGCCACAGACTCCTCCAAAACTCAGTTTGGTTCCTCCAAGCCCCTGCAGTTGCTGTAGGTGCCCAGACTTGGCCTTAAAGGAGCAAATTCCGCTCCCAAAACTACCCTTTTGGTCCCTATACATCACATCTCTGAGACCTTATATAGGTCCAGGCATGGGTCCTTGGCCAAATGGAGCCAAGCAGGGTGAGGGACCGGGGGTAGGACAGCACAGGATCAGGTTGTGCATCAGGGCTCAGCTCTTCCCCTGTAACTACAGATTAAAATAACAAACTCAGAGAAATCCAGCGTTTGGCAGGGCCTACGAAGAACCGATGTTTAACTGGCCCTCAGCTCACAGGCACACCCAAATAAATAGCATTGTTTATAAGGACTGAAAATTAAAAATTAAGAGCTGTGATTTTCAAAGCTCCCTGAGGAGCCCTGACATTGAACTCCCATAAAAATTAATGGCATGAAATCCCATCCCTACATTTCTCTGGAGTGATAAAAAGAGCTATTCATTGTGCAATCAATTGCAAAAATTCATAATAATTTATACTAAAGAAATCCCAAGTAATTTCACTGCTAAGGAGAGTTTCAGTTAGCAATAAATCTAGTAAATAAAGCACCTACCATTTGAGTAGGAGAAATGACTGTAAGATTCAGCAAATTAGCTAACAAAATGCAAAGTCATTTCACTTGTTATCTACTGGGAATTGCAAACCATCGGTTTAAATTCATTTACTCTAGTTTGAATTTTAAGTCATTTTTGCCTTCAGATGAAAAGCAAAACTTCTGCGGCTGATTGAAAACCATTTAAGGAAAATATGGGGTTTACATGGTTTTTGACAGTCATGAGCTGTCAATCAAACTGCATGGACCACTTCTTCTTGTAACAGCCTTGGTTTTGTCCAGAGAAAAACATAACCAGGAGAGATCTTGAGGCAGAGACTTTGGCCTTCCCTAGACGTCTGTGCTGACCTGCAGGCAGTGGGATCCCCTGCCATTGCCCCTCACTTGCAGACAATTGTTGAATTCGATACCAGGTACCTTCCTCGGACCTTTTGTGTGGTCTGCTGAGGATGAGAGAGATGGTGCATGGGACTAGGTATGCCACATGAAATGCTACCTCTGGAGACATGCTGATCCCACCCAAACACAGACACATAAACACAGACATTTCCAGCTCTTCAAGTCCACGTCCACCTAGAACGCCCATGTCTATATTGCAGGTGTACAACAGGAGGTCACCAAAGCCACATGTTCCTCACTGATACTCACAAGCAGCCATGAGGGACACTCCTCCTCACCCCATCCTCGGACACCACACATGCTGAACGAGCATACGAAATGCACCCGGGGCATCAAATGCCGTGGTTGGAACCTACATCCCTCTATGAACACCACGGTCTGTTCTCCACTGTGTGTCTGTAGCTGTGCATCACACCTCTGGCTTCACTCTGCAGATGGACCCTGAAGCCGCGCAAACAGCTACCTCACTTCCAGGTGAACAGAAGACCAGCAGAATCATTCAGACACAGATATAACCCTTTTTTAGGGAATTTGATCCACAAAACTGTAGCTTTCAAAGTTGGCTGGAGAATTGATCCCATTACAATTTAGTAGGAATCGTGTCCCATCCTCCTTTAGGTTCCTCTGAAACCCTGCCCTACCTTCAGGTCTTTGCATAGGTGCACATCCAAGATCAAACCAGCTGTACCATCAGAAGCCACTGCAGCTAAGAGTCCCCAAGAAAAGGTGTGTAAGGAAAGAGATGCAGGAGGACGCAGGTCATGACACCAGACATGCATACAGCCTGGTTATCTCAAATTAATGATCTCTTTTTAAAGAGATACCACAGTAAAGGGAAAGATAAAGCGGAAAACTCTTGAAACTCTTCCTCTCATCTGAGTCATTTTTGGGTCTTCCCCACAGGTCACATCCCACCATGCCATATACCCACTCCACACACTGAGCAGACCCAATGCAGGGTTTTCCAGGACTTTCAGACCTGGAAAATGCCAGCCAACCTCTGGAGTCATATCAATGACAAGTGGGAAGAGTGAAGAGAGAAGTCCACTCCATCCCACACCATGGTCATTGGCTTCACCATCAACCAAAGGGCCAGAGAGTTTTACATGCATGTTGCCTTCCTGTGGCTGGGTATGAACTGCCTTACAGCATCATGGGCAATCGAGGTCCAGAAGGTCCGAGACCGCAATGGTTCACGTTGACCACCCGGTCACTGGACCACTGAGTCTGCCCCACAGGTCCACTCTCGTGGCTGGTGGCCACGTCCCGTTACACGTGGCTGTGTCCCCCTCTAGTGGCGTGTCCCAGACAGCACGCTCCTGGCCACTGCGGTGAGCTGGCCGCGCTTGCCTCTGGCGTGGTCACCACGAATTCAGGCCTCAGCGATTCTTTGGTGGTCCTGTGTTGGGTGGCAGCATGGTCAGACCTATGATGCACAATGAGGACCTCCAAGAAAAAGTTCAGCTGCTGCCGGATATCAAGCACCAGCCTCCATCGGCCATGGCAGGGCAAGGTAGGGAAGAGCTGGTCCATTAAGGTGAGCGGGACATTCTCAGTCCTCCAAACCTCTCCAGCGGCTGGACTAGGAAGGGCTGAAGGATGCCTTGGCCAAGCAGGACAATGTTACAGCCAGTCACAGATACCAGAGTTTGTAACGGCTCCCCTGCGTCATATGAAGGGTTTTTTGAGAGGGCTGGGGGGATTAAGTGGAATTCATTTCTGGCAGCTGCTGCCTGCAGATGGAGAGATGAGTTACGGCCATCTAGACTGCAAAGCTAGCAAGATACCTCCTCACCACAACTAGGACATAGCACTCTGCATCGTTGTTAACTTGGACTATCTCAACGGTTCTGGTTTCATGTTCCCCCATCCATAGTATCACCACAGGGCAGGATCAAAACTTGTTTCCTTGCTGCATTGATGGCTGAAGATTGTGTTTAGTTCTGAAAAACACGACAGGTCAGGCTCCCTGTTAGCTGTTCTTGCTTTCCTAAACATTTAGTGATTGTTTTGCTGGCTGATTCTCTTAAGCAACTGTAATTGTTTCACAGCTTCATCTTTCCACGTATACTGGTAGAGTAAGCAATGCAAACTGCCCCAGTTTGCTCAAGAGAGCAGAACTGTAGTGAATCAGCATGGCATTTCCCTTGGTGGGAGGACAGACTCACTCTTGGTTTTGAAATGGTGCTAAAGCAGGTGACCATAAGAGCTCTAAGAGATGATGGGACACCCTGGGAATCTGCTGAGCATGCTGGGATTGGGCCAGATCCTTAAAAGTGCATCTCACCACAGTGTGGTTCAACTTTTCTAAATTGGGGTCCCCAAACCAGGCTCTCTTGCACACTTTATGCTGAAAAGGTGCTGTGAGTGCTGCAGGCTCTGCTGCCATTCACTGTGAGGCTTTTGCCCTCATCTCCCGCACCTCTGGAGAGGAACTGCTTGGAAATCTAAATATTTCCCATTTTTCTTGAAAACTAGGAATTTCTTCAAGTGACAGAAATCAGTAATCTGAAAAATAAAGAAATGACTAAAAAAAATGCACTTTGGGAAGAAAAAATAAAACTGAAAACTTTTGAGTGTTATTCTACTCATTTCAGCAGGCTGGGGTACATACACACTGGCCACTCTGTACTGCTCATCTCAGCTTGGTAGAAAGCCAGAGAGATGGTTAAACATCTTCCCGTTGGCTTTCCCTCAATGCCAGACGTGCACCAAGGTATTTCCTGAATCATGCAACATTTTGGGGCTGTATGAAGTCTGTCACTTTGTACAGGGTTTCTAGGATGGAAGATGACACATATATTAATGTCAGCATTTACAACTGGGAGCCCTTTGAGCCTCTTGAGTCACCCACGACTGCACTTACGGATTCTGGCATCCGTGACAGCAGATCTGTGGGCCTGGGTAGCCTGACTTGTCGCTTCAATTTCCCCTTCAGAGACACCCGGGGAAAATGCGTCAAATCAGCAAGTGGCTCACAAATTTCATTTCTGAGTCCTCAAAAATGCCAGGGATGAATTCATCTCACCCCAAAAAAAGTCCACTCTTAAGAATATACATGGGCTTCTCTACAGCTTTGCCAAGCATTGTCACAGGCTCAGCAAGAACGACCCACTGGGGAGAGATGGGGTGAATGCCCGCTGGAGAGGCCAGCATTTCTCCATGGATTAAGAAGGGATCTTGACTGATTATTTTACAGTTGACACCCATTTTTCAGGTGGTTACACTTAAGGAAGATGTGTTGAACCCTTTGGGGTGGACTGCCTTGTGTGAGCTCCCCACAGTGTGCTGGGTATCTGTCCTTTGCGGGATGATGCATCCTACAAATGACAGCAAAGGATCTGAGG
>KL270399.1:0-17315 GCA_000699545.1 Podiceps cristatus | reverse complement strand
CAGGAAGGAAAAGTACTCTTGTTTAAATGGTGCTTAAGGGAAAAATTCAAGCTTTCTTAACAAGCTCACTGGCCAGTGACCCTGGGGTTAGAGAAAGCTCCTGATCATAGTAGGAAGTGACACTATAACCCAGGTTTAGGAGCTGAGACATAAATGAACACAGGATAAGAAAGCTCCTGGTCCAGGCTTCAGCTAATTAGCAATGTGGACTGGCTCGCAGATAGCTTGTGCACTGATGCATTAGTAGTTTCGTGACAAGTAACTCAAAATACCTAGTAAAAGATACTGAGATAGGTTAAAAAGAATGCTAGGCAATCCAAAACAGCTATCCACATCAGCATTTGCTGTCTTTTTCTGCAGTTTTGAAACCAGCACAATTCTCACATTTCATCATACAGTTCTCCATGCAGCAAACAACTAGGACAGTGGAAACAAGCAGCAGACAGAAAATCCCAGTGAAAAATACAGTATGCCACACTTCTGACTTTTGTCTGAAGATGGCACATGATACAAATGCTTTGGTCTCACCAATAATGTCCATATTAATGGAGCTAAGCATGTGATTAAATGCTTTGCAATACTAGTAGTATTTAGCTGAGGTTTTCGGAGAGCTTAAAAAAGATGTATATAATCTTTTGTAAGAAAAAGAAAGATTTAAGTTCAGATTGTGATTTCCAGAAAAAGTAGAACTAGCACTGCAGCAGAATTAAACATTCACAGATCTATTTGTGTCATAAGGCTTACAGCAGATAATTAAGGCGCATATTCCCACAATCCAATACTGCACACCTATTTACCTGGCTAATCTCTCTAAGGTTTCGGTAAAGAATGAAAGGCTGCTTTGGTGGGCAAATTGAAGAACCTAACCTGGAATTGTGTTCTGGAGCACAGTCTTGAGGAGACCAGCTGGTCAGTTTAGGCTGGGCAGTGCCTTAGAGCCACAGACTAACTCAGGTCGGAAGGGACCTCTGGGAGGTGATCTTGCCAACCTGCTGCTCTGAGGAGGGTCAACTACAGCAAGTTGCTCAGGGTTTTGACCAGCTGGGTTTTGAATATCTACAAGGATGGAGACTCTACAACATCCCTAGGAAACCTGTTGCAGTGTCAGGACCTTCCCCTGCCCCACTGATGAAAAAGGGTTTCCCACTATCTTGAATTTCCCATGTTCCAGCTGGTGTCTGCTGCTTATTGCTGTGCTCCACTGGAGTCTGGCTCCATCTGCCCTTTTGGGGAACCCTCTCCTGAAGCCTTCCCTTCTCCACGCTGAACAAACCCAGCTCTCAGCCTCTCCTCGTGCATCATCTGCTCCAACCCCCTTGCCATCTCTGTGGCCTCCTCTGGATTCATTCCAGTTTGTTGATGCACTGTAGAGTCCAAAAGTAGACACAGGGCTGCAGATGCAGCCTCATATCCCTCAGCCTACTGCCTCCGCTCATGCTCGTACAGCTCAGCGTGGAGCCAGCTGTCTTTGCTGCAGGGGCACACTGCTGTCTCATGTCCCACGCGTGGTCTGCAGGGACTTCCAGCTCCTTTCCTGCCAAGCTGCTGTCTGTCAGCCTGGCCCCCACCTGTCCTGCTGCGTGGGGTTGTTCCATCCCAGGTACAGGACTTTGTGATTTCCTTTGTTGAGTTTCATGAGGTTTTTCTCAGTTCAGTTTTCCAGCTTGTTAAGTTACCCCTGAACAGTGGCAGCTCTGCCCTCCAGCATATCAATTATCCCCACCATTTCGGTATTGTCTGCGAACTGCAGGGTATAGCTGTAGGAAACAATTAGTGGGACAAAGTGTGTCCAAATCCTCCAAACAAGCCATCCTTGAGGTCTTCTCTGCACAAGACGCTATGGCAGCACTCGCACAGCCCTCCTGGGAGTCAGCTGCGGGGACAGGCACTCGGCACCTGGCAGTGCTGTGTCTGCTGGTGCAAATTCCTGTCACTTGCAGATGGTCTTTCTAGGTGCCTGTCATGTTTCAGAAGCGTAGGACTGCAGTGACCGAATGTCTAGGGTATCTGTCCTGCTCTAGCCCAAGGATTTATTGTTGCAATAATGTAATATTAGGACAGTAAGCAGGAGACAAAATGTCATCATGTTTGTTATCAATCCTTTTGCCATCGGCCTGCGCTTTTAAATTTTTAACAACCAAGGGCATGGGAAGCAACTGAGAATCTCTAATTGAACTGACAGTTTCTCCTGATTTCAGCAGTTCCCTATCCCGCTTTTCATCCTGATTTTACAGTGCTTTTTCTGGGACCAGCTCTGTCCTCCACTGACAAGGCTGCAGCTGGTCCAAATCCAATGGGCTAAATGCTCTGTTCCTATCTCTGACAATGTTTTACTGCTCTGGAAACTTTGCCAGAGCCATGTGTCCAATTTGAATTTGATCTAATAAAAGTCACAGCGTCTAGACAGCAAAGCAAACTGCGTGGGGAACGCACCGAGCCCGACCTCCACTCCCTGCCGATGCTGCAAGGCTCCTCGCCGCGGCCTCCTGCCCGGGTGGTTGGGAACGGCTCTTTGTGTCCGATGGAAGATACCAAACCCTCTTCTGTACCAGGGAGAGCCCTCAAGCAAGAGCAAACCACTTCTCCTTACCTCATGCCAATGTTATTCAGCACAAAACGTGACGCCGCTTCCCAGGGATGTGATTACAAAGCTGAGGAGACACACTTGCGCTGCCTGTTAATAAGCATTCGGTCAGTTAGACCACTTAAATCTCCTCTCTATATGCTGAGCTTTGGCAGTGCCGGCCACGCAGTGCTCCCAGCTTCGCCCTGCAGCCTGCGCAGCGCTCCCTGACTCCACGCTGAACGGGCTCCCACCTGCTGCAAGACCCAAGGAATCACTCGGCGTTGCTTACTTATAAATAGCATACACCTAATCCAAGTGCTAAATCAAATTAGACTTAAAATATTCACACAGTCTACACCTGGTTCCCTGCTAATGGCAGCTAACAGCTACGTTAGTAAATGCTCTTTTTCTCTACCAAAGCTCTCCCCTCCCAGGCAGCTCTGGCAGAGCTGCTCACGCTGAGCGAGCGAGGCTGGGACGAGGGCTGTGCTCTGCCTCGGCCCCTCGCTGCTGCCAAGTCTGCTGTCCAAGGGGGCTGCCCCTGAAGCCTGCTGCTGGTTTTTGCCCTTCAGAGAGTTCCTAAGTTTGCTATTTTTGCATCAAGCGCAAAGTACCAGCTCATTTTAATTTTAAATAATTTAAAAAAAAAAAGAGAAAAAACGGTACGTCTTGCATTTTCAGAGATGCCGAGGGAGTGTGTACTGGGCACTTCTGAAAACACAAACAAGTAGTTATACAAGGTGTCTAATAGGTCTTTACCTAAAATGTTTCCATTTTCCCAGTAAGACACTGAATACAGAGATTGATGACTTGGCCTTATGGTTTAGAGATTGCTGCATAATTGTTTCCATATAACAATATGATAAAAGGTACTGTATTTTTAGCACCTAAGTTTGGCCTGAAAGGGAACATGTTCTGCTCAGCTTCCAAGGATCTGCTGCAGGAGAAACAGCTACTGCCTTACATGCGGCTCTATAAGCAGAGCCAGTACCTGAGCAAGTTATGCCTAGCCCAGGCTCCCGCGGCTGCCTTTACCAAGCTGGATGGCCCAGGAGTTCGCAGGGCAATCCAATCTGTTAGCAGGTGTGAGCACTGAACCGTCTGGGCCAAAGCCCAACAACAATCATCTCCCGGAACAGGAAGAAAACGTTGAAACTTCTGGATAATTTATTTTTGTATTTTAAGAAAGGAAACACTTTTCATTTTTATTTTAACCTTGACTTATGCTTATCAGAATGGTAAGGATAGGTAATTCAGAAAAAAAAAAAAAAAAAAAAAAAGACATTTTCTTTGGCCTGAGGAAATTATTTGGGGGCTTATGCTTTTATAATGGTTTTGGCTACCAAACTAAAAAAAAAAAATAAATCCATTATTCACACAGCTCTTTTCAGGATCTCTCAGCCTACATATGGCAGGCTTTAGGCTTTGAGAAGTAGTAAATATCAAATATTTGATGCAATTTTTGGGTGGGGGGAGAAGGCTAAGCAAATGTTTGTAATTCAGATTCTGTTTAACTTATGTTAAAAAAAAAAAAAAAAAAAAGTCTTTGAAAGCCACTGTGGAGACAGCATTTAATGTGTTTAACTCGGAACTATATCTCCTGGCAAGCTGGAACTGAGTGAGAGGCATTAAAAACAACCTTCACAAGCTCTATAAAGCCCTTGTACAGTTCCTTTCTGCTGGTAGTTATGAGCCTTGTTCTTAGTGGTATGGAGGCTATGCCAAAAACTGTATCCCTGTAAACAGGACTTCTGATTTGATCACTTTAGAAATGATAAAATAGCAGTAACACTCAGGGCACCCAAGGAAATGACAGGCAGTTATAAATAACAGGTATCAGATACTAATCATTTGCAAATTGCCTATTATTTGCTGAGTATTGTGTAAAAATAGAGAGGCTGCCTGTTCTGAGAAGCGTGGGGACCTTGTTTTTTAACCAGCAGCACGCAGCCAGACTGCTGCGGCTGAAGGGCGAACCGCTGCTTTCATGTGCACTTTCCACCGGCAGACCTACACGTTTAAAGCTGCTGCCTAAACAGCAGAGCCACCCAGTAGGAAGGATGAAAGGGAAACCAGGATTTTGAAAACTGTCTTTCTGTTCCTTGCTTTACCTCAGTGACTGTGGGCAAGCCAAAGGCTCGTGTTCCCCATCTTTAAAAGACTGGTGACAGCGCTTTGCTACCCTGCAAGGATGGTGAAGATGTGTACATTTAAGTCTGTGAGACTCTCTGACACTAAAAAGAGGGAATCGTCCTAGACAGATACAGAGTAGACAGGCTGTCCTGGAAAGCCCTGAGTGAGGAATGTGGCTCAGTATTTGCAAATTATAGCTGACACTTTTTTTAGGACTTAGTGTTTTCTGGCAATGATAACACCCGCAAAGGAACAGACCCACAGTCTCTTGCAAATGACGTACTAGAGCAGATGTCGTATTTCTGCTGCTTTGGTCCTTTGCATATATTTTTGGAACTCTAAAAACTCCTAAACCCCCCAAATCTAGATTGAGCACCTTATCTGTGTTGTAACATAAATATGCATGGCTGAAACCCTGGTTATGACTGTCAGTACTAACTAGAGAACCTTAATGTGCTTAAATTTAAGCCCACTTAATGTGCAGAAAGCTATTCAGGTGCTGTCAATCAAGCTGGGAATTTGAAGAATATTTAAGTTGTTGATTAAGTACTTAACATTACAGGTTAATGCAAAATTGTCTGTCCTACTTTTCTTGTGGTTATATGATGACCTGTATAAATATTGGAGTTCTGCCTCATTCCTTCCACTGCAATCGGATCCACGACGCCCCATATAAGTTAGGACTAGAGGAGGTGTAAATGTGCATTCCCATGTCGGGCTACCCACTAGCAACTCCCTTGTGCTGCTCCCTTGCTCTCAATGATGAGATGCAGATGCTTGTTTGCTAGTTGTGAGGCTCAAGTAAGGCAGGAGGAAGAAGCAGCAAGTCCACTGAGCCGTTCCTCTTTCCAGACCTGTCGTGAGGTCTCCTTGTGTGGGAAAGGAGAAGGACACTACCAGCAAAGGCATGGATGGGAACAGGCGCACTCTTCCAAGAGCCTGGGCTCTATTAGAACTCCAAAATGCTGTGAATCAAGGTGAAACTGGCAACACTAGACGTTTCTCTGCCCAAAACTGCTTCCATCTTAGAAAATCCTGACCCTCTCATCATTTTGCACATGAAAGCAGGAAGGTGAAACTGTCTCCCCTCTGGAGGCTGGGCATTTGTGTGCAGGACAGCGGGTCAACATCACAGAGCAGAACAGAGCATTTGCACTGCCAGCACCAGAGCTTTCATGGTGAGGCTTTGATTTCTTTTTTCCTGAAGTCATAGACTCTGCAACAAGGGTTTACAGGATGTTTTCAGCATAAACCAAACAAAAATACACAAAAAAACACCCCACCAACTTTCTAACCTTTCTTCTTAAAGACATGCCATTAAAGATGACCAAAGCTTAAAAGGCTTAAAATTCAGAAGGTCTCCCATTCTTCTTCTGGGCTATTGTAAAATCTTGTGATTTTAGGTAGGTGGACATGCTGAATGTTGAGGCTGCCAGCATTGCTTTGTTGAGCACCACATAGGCCAGTGTGATTCTGTACTTCCGGACTTAGAAGTGGAACTGTCCCAGACAACAAAGCAAAACTAAAATAAACCCCTTACTATGAATAATGCATGGCCCCTGGTACTCCAGGAGACCGAATCTGTCCCTCCAGCCACTGTGTTAGCAGTGCTGTGCTACAAAGCTCCTATGCAGGTGTGTTTCTTTCTTGTGAACATCATTTAGGGAAGAAGAAGCTGAAGACCTTAGCTGCCCTCTGTCCTCAGAGGTCTCACTTGATGTGTTTGAAGCCAGGAACAGTTCACATTTACCTCCCCTGATGTTGTTTCAAGAGCTGAAGATATCCAGTGCAGGGGTTGAAACTCATTAACAGGTTGGAGCAAAGATCACCCAGTGGCAATGTCCTCCACCTCTGCATACGGTTGCAGAACCCATCTCATCTCCTTCAGCTACTGACATGCCATCCCCATAGCTGCTGCAATTACTTACTCTTCTATGTGACACCAGGAAAGAGTATCATTGATTTCGTGCTTGTTTTAATGGAGTTTAGCAGCTAGAAGGGAGGTAGAACAAATGCTGCATCGTCAGCTAGTTCCCACAGATAAGCACCAAGTGGTCCTGAGTCCGTAACTGGAAAAGCAGCTGATAAAGATGACATGTACTGACATATACATGTGACTCAATGTGACAGAGGAGTTCCTGGATTAGGTTTTTTGGTGTTAGCTACACAAACCTACGTATTTACTGACTCAGCTTCTTTGCAGTTAAGGAAATCAGATTATCACTTGCCTATTTGACTACTGGAGAGTAAGGATGCAGTGAGCCATTAAAATAATATACTCTTACAACATGATATATACGTTTATAAATGGCTTAAAAATCTAGGTTGTGTAACAATGACACATGGAGTATGTGCCTTTGGGTTGGTTTAGTTCTAAATGTGCATGTGAACCAAACCAATATGCCATTCAGTTCAGTGTTAAAGAAGAATGCTCGTGACTTCTTTCTAGTGTTTATTCCAGTATGTGTTCACTTCTCTGGGAGTTGGTTTTTTAAGTGTATTCCCAGGGTAGTCAGGATGTTGGTAAATATTCATTGGCAAAAACATCCCCACATGACTGGAATTCATTCCCAGCAGGCATTAAATTGGAAGAGAGGAACAAAGGATGTGCCAGACTTGATCAGACCACTGGTCTGTCAAGCCTGGTACCCTGCCTCTGGCAGTGGCCCGTTCTTTATGCTTCAGACAAAAGTAAAAAAAAAAAAAAGAAATAATAATAATGCACCTGCCTGGAAATGCATCTCAGATACTTAACTCAGACTTACTACCACATGTCAAGTAGCTAGGACTAGAGTTACAGGGAATAACTTCATACAGTATTGCAGGGAATGATTGTATTCACTTAATTTTTGCTGCACTTCATTGATCATCTAATTAGGAGAGACCTTACTTTAATATTTATGCAGCTTCTGAGTTTCCCTGACACTATTGAAAATGAGCTGTGGCTTTTCAGGCACAATTCTGATGGGTGAGTGTCTCAGAAATCAATCAGATTTGACTGGCAGGACAAGGGGGAATGGACTGAAGCTGAAGAAAGGAAGGTTTAAATTAGATATTAGGGGGAAGTTTTTTACAGAGAGAGTGGTGAGGTGCTGGAACAGGCTGCCCAGAGAGGTGGTGGATGCCCCATGCCTGGAGGTGTTCAAGGCCAGGTTGGACGGGGCCCTGGGCAACCTCGTGTAGATCCAGGCCTGGAGCTTGGTGTCCCTGCCTGTGGCAGGGGGCTTGGAACTCTATGATCCTTGGGGTCCCTTCCAACCCAGACCATTCTGTGATTCTATGATTCTATGACTGGCAGTTTGACACACAAAATCTGCCTTTCACTTACAGCTCCACAGCCCAAGTCCAGGAGAGCTGGGCAGTGCCCTGAAGTCAGCCCCTCGGGTGGCCTTTGCAGAAATGATTTGATTCCAACAACTAGCTTACGCTTTTATTGTCATAGTTCATCCTGTATTAAGGCTTCTCTATGCCACCCTGCTCAGGACCCACCAAGGCAGCCCATGCACAAGCCTATTTCAGATCCAATACTCCCTGCCCTTGAGGACTTTATGGTAGAGAAGAGAAATTGTGGCAAGTGAATGAAACTGATAAGCCAGCAGGGAAGATGGAAGGTGGACCACTATATTCATCGGGAGAAAATTAACAGGTTTCTCCCACACTGGTACAATGACAGATCCGATCTGCTCACTGAATATGTGGTTTTATAGTCAGTGTCAGCAGAAAAGCCGAGGTTTTAGTGATATGGAAACTGAGTGATGCTCTCAGCCCAGATGTATTGGCCTCTGGAGCAGGTCTGGAGCATGAAGAAGGTGCTTAGCACCCAGGCTTGGGTGGCAAATAAAGGCTCTTAGAGAACTTCAGAGGCCTGTGATGCTGCGTTCTTCATGGGTAACACACAAATAATACAAGTGTGGCATATCTTTGTATGCAAGTCAAGTCTCTTCAGGTCTGTGAGCGAGCACAGCAGCTCTGTTTCCAGGTGAGAAAAAAAGGGCCTTTAGACGGACTTTCTTCAGGTTTTGAACCCCTCTGCCTCAGGCCAGTCTCAAGCGCTTCAGCCGATAACTTTTGATCCCCACTGCACCATATTACAAAAGGGATATGTGTCATGAAGTCCTTGCTTTGGACCCTAATAAATTGTAGCCACCTATGTTGCGTACCAGTGCTGTGTGAAACTAGTGCGTGTGAAAAGCGATGCTCACGGGAGGTGGGTGCAGCGAATGCCCCTGACAAAGAGTGACTGACTGCCGAGGAGGGGGAGCACGGTAAAAGGGACCAGTTCTTTGACCTTAAAATCTGTTCTGAGCACATCCAGTCTGTATGGAAAGCTCAGTCAAGAATGGACATCTGTGTTTTCGGTCTGTTAACTTGCATTTGACAGCTTGGGTTTTGGCAGCCTGAAAAGATTAAAAAAAACATGCGGCCCAGACGGGGCTACCCTCGCCCTAGCACAGAGGGGATTAGGGATGGGAGGGAGGCTGAGACACCAGGCACAGTGGTAGCAGTGGACCCGAAGCTCGGCCAACAGCCCAGTGCTCACTTTTCCTCAGCCGATAGCCGGTTCTTTGAGGATTTCAGCTGCCTGGCCACTGGGTGAGGGTTTGCAAAGTGCCTGTGTGGAAAACATTTCCACCTGTGTTTCTGCATGCAGCTGCCGGAGGAGAGGAGCACGGCCTGGGAGTCCAGCAATGCTCTGCACACCCTGTCTCCCTTGGGCACCTCCTGGGCTGAGTGGCTTTGCTGCCGGTTTCAAGCTCTTCCCAGTGCTTTTAGAGCTGGCAGAGCTCTTCTGCCTCTAGGGAGTGTTCGCTTGCTGAAGGTAATTAAAAAGAGTTCATATATCTGACTGCCATGGGGTATAAAACTGGATGAAAAGAAAAAACATTGAGCTACCAATGAGTAACATAAATGTCCGAGTTTGTATCTGTAGTCTTATTTCCAGGTAAAATATTTTTGTTTCATTGCCTTAAGAAAGGAATTAAGTTTTTTGCCTGATTGAGCCCATAAAAGGACAGCAGATTCAGAGGAAGGCATTTGTCAACTTTTTGCTGCTCGGAGGTTAAATGCCAACAGAGATAGTTGCATGCACCATTTATGCCAAGATATTTATTAACCCTTGCTACTGTTAGGACTGTTTCAGACCAGAATACCCTTCATCACACTGCAGCGTCTAATGGTGATATGCTGATGATAACGATATGCTAATGTCAAAGGATTTTGCAGGCATTCTCCTTCCCCAGCAGCAAGAACCAAGAAGCTGAGACCGCTGTGTTGACTGTAGAAATGCATATATCCTGGTAAAGAGGTACTTCTGTGCTCTGAGACAGAAACTCAGAATACTGCTGAATGTCATTCTGAAATACGTTGATTTGGTGGAGGGGGGAACTGTGGCAACAGCCAGCAGTGTTGCCACCTGCCAGTGTGATGAGGGCAGGAGGCAGCTGGAAGGCACGGGTCTGCAGGCTGCGCTGCTCCAGAAACTCACCCTGTAGCTGAGCGGCAGCACTAGCTGAACCTTCCAGGCCTCTGAGAGCCTGTGACCATGCCAGTTCAGCATCATTTAGCAATAATGCCTGACAGAGAGGACATTTCTTACAAGCTAACATGTGACTGCAGATGTTTTGAGGCTGAAAAATAAGAGTCAGTAAAGAGCAATAGGAAATATCAACCTGGTTGGTCATTCCAAGTAAAGCATTTGTTTAAAGTTGTGACTGGTAAGAGGGCAGGATTACATTCCCAACATCTGTAAAGCTTATAATGAAGTAAGGAATAGAAAAGCACCATAAAAGCCCAGTTCTATTCTCCGGCAAGGACAGAAACACTGAACATTTGGAATTATTTTTGATTACTCCTCTAGAACAGCATGCACAGCCCTTATGGAGTGTCCAAGCTGCCATGTGGCTTGTTTGGGGGAGTGTCTGAGCAGACATATGGTGAGGTGAAGAACCAGCCGGTGCAGGTTGATGCAGACACTGCCAACTCACTTTCTGCTGCTGCTGGGCAATTAGGCACATCAGGAACTCAGTGCCTTTTTTTTTTTTTTTTTCTCTCTCCATGTTTGTAAGTGAAAAGACATAAAATGTCTGCAGGGCTTATGCATGCTTTCCCTGTCATTGTCTTCATCTGCCTCCCCCCGCCAGCAGTCACCAAAAAATAAGACAAAAATAACACTGTTTGAGCTGAATGTATCTCTGTGCAGAGGGATCATGTAATGCCCTCCGCAGTATTCAAGCCTTGCCTTGGGACTGCATATGGCTCATGGGTGAAGCAGCCGCACAAAGAGGGCTGTTGTATTGAACAAGTTCCTCCGGCACAATAAAAGTCTCTGCCGTAAGAATAAAGCTCTTTTGTGCAGGGAGCGGAGCGTTTCCAGTGTGCGGCGGTGGAAGGAACACCCCTAGAGACTGGGCAGCATCAGGCATTCGCCATCGTCCTTTCCCAGCACGAGGCGTCTTTCTCTGATGTTGCCTTCTCACAGTGAAACACATAGCGGCATTGATCTCAAAGAAATAAGCTACCGAAAGACGCCTTCTGCCTCTCCCCTCAGGCCACGGACAAGCCGAGCGAGGCCCGTGGTAGTCATGCCGCTGCGGGAGGGAGCTCAGAGGATGCAGAACTGAGACCTCGCTGCTGCACAGTTGCCTCTGAAAGAGAGAGAGGGAGGGGGCTGGGAACTGCTGCCATTGCATATCCAAACCATCCTGGGAGCTCTTGACAAGGATGCCAGGCATGGCTGGAACACCAGGAGCTTGCAACCCCTTCTCCTAAGCCCCCGGTTGCAATTCGCGTGATGACTGGAGAGCTGGAAAGCCCCAAACATGTGCTCGCACCCTGTGCATCTTCTGACACCGGGCCAGATCCAGCTGGTGAACTGAGGGAGCCCCTGCTGCTGCTCCTTCCCAAATGAAAAGCACTCTGTAAAGGCAGGAGTGCTTGCGAGGCCTGTGCTCAAAACCACATCTAAAAACAGACCGTGTCAACAGAATATCAAACCAGATGTTGGCTACTTCCAAAACCACATGCAAGGCCTGATTTTAAGCTGAATCTGCCAAATGTGCATGGCAAAATGGCTGGTGTGACCCCACTTCCTGTTGCCCCCCGGCCCGGTGCCCTGAAGCAGAGCATTCATCCCGGGCAGCGCTGGCCAGGGGACGGAGTGGCCTCAGGCGCCTCGGTGCGAATGCTCCCGTCGCTGCCCCTGCTCCCCGGGGTGAGAGCAAGCAGGGCACGGCTTGTCCGAGCGCCTGAACGCTGAGCTGGGAGGTGCAGCGAGAGCTGGTGCCCATCTGCTGCCATGGGCACGGGGCACTTTGCTGGCTCCTAAGGTGGGAGGTGAGGAGGAGCAGTCCCAAACAAGTGTGGTCTGCAGAGCAGCAGGAGCTGTCGGGGGGGCAACAGCAGCAGGCTCTGTGGGCACCTTGGTGGCTCGTTGAGCAGCTCGGGAAAGGTTTTTGTCTGGGTCTAGTTACAGCAAGACCTGTGTTGGGTAGCGGGACCGTTCACAGGGGCTTGGGGAATGCAGGCAGAGGCTGTGGGTAGAAGGAAATGGCCCTGGATTTCAGGCTTCTCTTTGGTTTGGGGAAGGGATGTCGATGGTGGGAAAGCCGGGCTGAAGAGAGCTCTCCACCCCCCACGACCGCTCCTGCTGACACCGCATGAGATACAACCTCTCTTGGGCTGCGGAGAAGGCTGACGGCTTCCAGGTACCTCCAGTGGTGACTGCCAGGGCTTTGTCTGTGAGCAGCGGCTGCTCCGCACCGCTGGAATGTCTGGGGAATCTGTGCCTTAAAACCCACCCTGGCTCCAGCGCAATCAAGCGTCAGGACGAGAGGGACCAATTAGAGGGACCGTGGAGAGCGGGAGAGGCTGCAACGCCATTCACCCGCTGTCACTTCAAAAAGGTTTTCTTTTCTGTATGTTTAATATGCAAATATTTAATGGGGTGTATTAGAGCATAACAGCCATAACTTGAGGCCTTTCAGTCAAGATTAAACAGGTGCCGAGTCTCTCTTTTCAAGGCCCAGCACAGCTGCGAGCCTGCCCTCCCCGGTACGTGATTACGGGATGCTGCTGGGGCCTTTTCCACCTCCCTCCCCCACGATGCCTCGCCCCCTCCTGCAAAGACCCTTTTTTTGTCTTTCTGCGAGAGACTGTCTTCGCTGTTCAAAAGGAGCAGGAAAAAAAGAATCGTGATTTATTAGCTCTGGCATAGAGGGCAAGGTTTCGACCTCAGGTGTGAATCTGAGAAAAATATTATTTTCCTGACAGCCAGCCCCCTCAGAGTGAATTAAAACTGCTATTGTGAGGAAATGGATTAAAGCCATTTTGGCTTTTATGACAATATCAAGGTGGTTACTTTATAGAGCGTCTAGGATGTAGACTCGCCCCAAGGTGCTTTATAATCGTCGGTTTAAAGGGAGAGAATTTGCCTGCAGAGATGAATCAATGGGTGTATTTTATGAAACATTAATGACTGCTTTTGTAGATGTAAATTTGGGGGTATGCGCCTGCATCTCTTCATGCTGTCCTGCAGCTGCAACTTAAGCTCTTCTGCTGTTAGTGAGGATCATAATCCAGCAGCGCAGTTTTGCTGGAGGAGCTTTACATCATCTTCTAATGTAAACAATATTGTAAGAGATCCCGACAGCCCCACAGGATTTTCATTGAGCGATGATTGATGTGGAAAGGGATGGAACTGCAGTGATTCTGCATCAGTCACAGCTCTCGCTTGGCTCTAAAACTGACCCTGTTAGCACAGTCTGACTTGGATCATTTGTCTCAGAAGTACCAAGGGATTTTAAAACAGCTGTGGATTCAGCCATTTCAAATGGGAACATATTTTTGGTTTGTGGTAAGAACAACATAAACCGTATGTGTTTCAGAACTCGGGCCTCAGCATTCCTGGCTTGTTTTGTCAGTGTGTCTTTACTCTCCTCGGCAGCATTCGCACATGTGGCTCCACGGTGATTCTTTTTTGGTTTTGTTTTTCCACTTCAGGTCTTCCTCCCTTCTTTTTTCCTCTCATCCCCAAAGAAAGACAGAAAGAAAGAAAAGGCATCACCCTTGCTTTTTACAGCTAGGCAAGGTTTAAGCTGCAGGAAATGCTTAAGCAAAGGAAGTCTTTGTTTTTCAGCCTTTGATGTATCCCCCATCTGATGTGTTTTCTTCTAAATGCTGTTGATCGTACAAGTGCCCACTGGTAAAAGCAAGTCCCAGACACCATGGCAGAGCCCCGTGCAGTACCTGTGCACTGCCAGCCCTCTCTCTGTGTCCAGATGGGTAACCCCTTTCACTAATGCAAAATTACTCTGATTTTCTGCTCCTCTCCCTAGCCCTTTCCGTCACTCCTCCCCTTCTCCTGCAGCAGGTTCTTTCCCCACTGACGTCTGGGCCGAGGAATGATAAACCGAGCTTTGGAGCAATTACCACAGTTTGCATTTCCCAAACCAGCTTGCAGCCTGTGTATTAAAAACACCAGCACTAAAAGTCAACAGGGTGTAAAAGGTAACAGAGTCTCCCACCTCAATGCTAACGATGTTTTGCCATGTGAACAAGAGCTGTGGATCTTAATTTGTTGGTTTTTTTCTCATTTGTACAATTTTCAGCCGTTGCTTAATGAAACCCTCCTGGTTCCCATAATGTGATATTGTATTATCACAATGCTTATGTAAAAGGCCTTATATTTCACCCCAAGCACCTGTGGCTGCTCAGCAAGGAGAAAAGCTTTAACGTGCCAACTTGGATTCAGATTTTGCAGCAGGGAAAGCCTGATTTTGGAAATGCTCCTCCGCCTTCCTTGTGGCCGAGCGCAGCAGGGGCTGGGGAGCCGGCGGGCTGCTCGGGGTGCCTGCCGTCCAAGGCAAGCTCTGTGCTACAGCCAGTGGCTGGGGATTAATATCACAGAGAGAGTGAGAGACGAGTTATTTCCGCAATCCGTTCACATAATGGATGTGAATGTCAAGATGCCGCCATCTGAAGTATGAGCACCTTGGAACAAAACAAAAAATTACTGGCGGTGTCAGCTTTCAGGAATGCTTTTCAGAGGTGGTGGAAAGCTGCACACGCAGCACCGACTTTCTTCAGCATCTTCCTTTCTGAATAAAGGGTGACCTCAGGCCCTCTCCTCTTCCTCCTCAGGCAGTCACGCACACATCTCTTATAAACTAAACCCCGTGCACACTTAGTACAATGTGAGCAGCTTTTCGGCAGGCAGTTTCTCGGGCAGACACCCTGCTTAGGGTGGATTTGTGACTCCAGTGTATGCAGACTCTGCCAAAGGGCTGAGTACCTACAAAGACTGGAGTATCTACAAACCCTGTCTGAGGTTTTATCCCCCTCTTCGCTGCAGACTCCCCAGAGCTCACGTCGGACATGAGACATGGCCTGATTTGGCAATATGTCCCCTGTACAAACATTGCCCCTGGATCTGGAGCTCCGGGACCAAACTGAAGCTGGAGCAGGGTTTAGTGCTAACCAGGAGATGGCTGTAATCACCCTGGTACTGAGCTGTGCTCATGAGCTTCCTGCTGGAGGTTTAAGTACTGTCCAGATCATCATCATCACCACAGTTGGTCAGAATAACTTACTCCGACTGTGAGCTCTGATTACATTGGAGAGCCATCTACTCTCTAGCTGTTAAAATACTTCTCTCTTGATCTGGGGACACAGGTAGAGAAAGCTGCATTGCTCACATCTTGGCCTTGGACACCCAGCAAACCTGAGCCCCCAGGGCTGTAGCACTGCTATATGGCATTAGTAGGAAATTTTGACTTGTATTTTCCCTAGAAAAATGCTACTGACTTTGCAATGGATCAGCAGATGGGAAAGCACTGCTCCCCATTTGGTAGGATCCTGGCCCAAACCCTCTAAGAGCTTTGTAATAGGGCCATGAAGGTCAGAAAGGGAGTTTTCCCAGGAGTTCCTGTATTCAGTGCCTAAAATGAATAATGACTGATGGCTTGGAAATTAAATAGCCTGGCTGTTACATCAAAAAAGCTGTAAAAATAATCATTTTCTCCCAAATAGGCACTCCTGCCCAAAAGTGTTGCCCAAAACTTTTGACAGTAGAGAACCCTCAAAGCCCAGATATCACTCCTTCCCTGCCCCAAGTAACTGCAAAGAGATCACCGATACCAAAAATATTAGATGCAAAGTAAGTATTAGATCCTTGGATCTGACCCTGTCCATGGCCTGTCAGGGTTCTTCAAAGGCTGAACAGTATTTCCCGTCTCATGCCCCATGTCACCAAATTTCCCACCATGTAATGAAGTTTCCTTTCTAGGAGAAAGGGAGTGCCCTGGCATTCAGACCTGACTGTCTGATTTGAATTTAGATTATTCCATCAAGGTAATAGAATCAAAGATCTGGAATCATACTCTACTGGAATAATTTAGTAAGCCATGCGAGGTCACTATTGCTTCTTACAAATATGGCTTAAACATAATTTACCTGGCAGTAACTTGACCTGGAAGAGAGAGGTTTATCTTCTTGGCATGCTGTGTCTGGGTAGCTTGACAATCTCTACATAAATTTGAGATCTTTCATTCTCCAGCTGGTTGTTATTACTTATAATCTCTTAATGCAAAAAGTATTCATTCCAGAGGCCCCTTTCTTTGCCTTTCTTACCTTTAGTTAAAAAAAAAAAAAAAAAGGATTTATTGCATGTTGTTTTGTTTTAGGATCTTAGGTCCACACCCTTACAGCCATTATAACTTGATCATCGCACCAAAAGCCTTTGTTATGTGGTGCCTCTTCACTTCTAAAGGTTATGCTCTATTATAACATATGATTTTCAGGAAATATTGATTAAAGGACCTATGTTGAAAACCTTTCCTTGTCGACATGTCCCATGGCATTGCTTAGAATCCCTTTTGTGGGGAGATTAGGGGAATTACAAGATTACAGTAGAAATGGGGAAAAATTGCTGCAGGGGTTCCTGGGGGAGGCCTGACGCTGGCCTCTCTCGGGGCAGTCACAGTGCAGCTCTTGCCCAGCCCGCTCCATCCCTCCCTGGGTGTCTGAGGCCACCAGTGGGTCGCCATCTGCCCGCACTATGCAAGAGCACTGCCTTTCTCCGAGTCCCGGGACACCCTCCTCGTCCCTTGTCCCCTTCCATGGTGCCAGCAGGGACCAAGCAGCTCCTCATCACCGCCTCAGCCGCCTGCCAGCTGCTGCCTTCTGATGTCTGCGCTGCTGCCCCTTCTCCCACACCTACTGCTGCTGTTAGCTGCAGCACCGGGGGATTTCTGCCGCCCTTTGAACCTCTCTGGCTGCTCGAGCGTGAAACACCCCCTCAGCATTTCCATGTTCTAGAAAGGGTGTTTTCACTTCCCTTTTGGGTTTTGGGGTTTTTTAACCCCAGGAGGGCAGCCCACTGCAGGCTGGGGTTCCTGCTCCTTTACCAGTTTTTTTGCTGTCCCGTCCTCGTGACCGAGTTCTGCGGGAAGCCCTGCGCCGCCTTCCCCATTGTAAGGGAGAGACAAAGCCCAGCTGGAAGGGAGTTGTGCCTCTGGTGCCCACCCATCGCGGGCAAGACCCACTGGGTGAACTGATGGACGTGTCCCGTCTTGGTCAGCGATGGTGCCAGCGGCGCGCGGCGGCTGCCCCATCTGCGCAG
>JMFS01062504.1:0-11894 GCA_000699545.1 Podiceps cristatus | reverse complement strand
AAGTGCAACACCTCACACTTCGCTGTGTTGACAAGCAGCACTGCCCGCACTTACATACTGGGCACGCTCCGGTAACGTTAACAAATCCTCAGCTCAAACTGCAACAAAATTCAAGCCCATCTTCATCTTGGGTTTTTGAGCAACAGCTGAGAAAAACATGAACTGATGTTACCTCTCCCTAAGGAACCTTATTCCTCTGACATTTGTAGACCGCAGCCGCTAACACCGCTTGGGCAACGCTGTTTCCAGAGAGCTGTTTGCATCAGCTGTTACCACAGGCTTCCCAAAGAAAAGCCCTGCAGGGGCCAAGCCGCAGGCAGACACACGGACGTTGACACTGTTGATCCCCAGAAGTGCAACTCCGGTCCCAAGTCAAGCACGGGAAAAATGAGTAACGCAACCCAAGGGAAGAATTACAGTGCTCGTAACTGCCGCGAGTGGTGTCCCCAAAAGAGACAGTTGTTTCACCGGCCCAGGAGCAGCAACTGTTTGCCCGCTCCCCAGCCCCCAGCAGAAGTAAGAGGGCTAAGACAAACTGGCAATGACTCAGAGGCAGAGTATCCCATTTATTTGTGTATAACCAGCATCGAGCAAAGCATGGTGTGAATGCCTGGAGTTATTAACTTGCTAGTAACATGTACATATTATTAACTGTCCGAAAATTCACCTCAAATAGATCCTCAGGGCACGACGGCCAAACAGAAGCTCTCTCTGCACTCTGTTTTACTGTTTGAAGTACACAGTGACGGTGTTCAGGACCCTTATCTAAGCAACCTCTCCTTTCTAGGACACACCAAAATTTAGACCCTTTAAAGTAACATAAGCTTGACTTCAGGATGGGGCTCACCAAAATCTTGGTGTTTTCCAGATGTATAACAACCAGGCTCTCCACTAAAAGTAGCTAAAGCTCAACTACGTAACTTGGTTTGCCAACTTAAGTACCTACAAACAGTGTTTTGCGAGGAGCAGCAGCCATGTAAACTTTTAAACAGCAGACTCCAAAGTACGAATTCCACCCCCTTCGTTCCAGCCCTCCATCACGCTAAAGGTTGGCCATAAAACACCGCGCAACCAAGACAGCCCTTGGCTCCTTCCTGCTTGGCAAGAGCCCTTGTTAAGCCCTGACAAACACGTCTGTTTGGTGAGAGCCTTCCCTTTAACGGGATCCATAACTCTCTGGGAAATACAATGCTCCAAGACAATTTTCTCCACTGTTAATCAACAGAAAAACAGGAAAACTCCAACATCTTAAGTACAAGTTTCTCAATAAAAATTTAGGGAAGGTAAAGAATGGGAAAGGTGTGTACTGCGACACACGTCCCACTCCTAGTGAATGCACGAGCTTAACTTTGACTCGGATATGGTTCATCCTTGGGAAAGGCTGACACCTGGGATGGAGATACTGCTGATAAACGGAATGAAACTAACTCATTCCACACAGGCCAGCCAGCCTTCGATGATGAATATTGGTACCTACTGACTCAAGATGGATAACGTGCGCCTTAAACTCTTCATTCCTGCAGTGAGTTGCAGGAATTGCTCAAACCACCACAGTCCACGGCATTCTCTTGACTACTCTATTTTTACAAATACCAGGTGGCCTAGAATACTTTTTCCGATAAACACGCAAATGAATTTTTTCCACAAACAGCTGCTGAATCTCCCCACCAACAGCTCCCTGCTATGCCCCCTTGATCCCAGCCCCCCACTACAACACTCCCAGCAGTTTCTCTCTGTATTGCTTGAAAAACCTCGCTGTGGTGTGTCGGGTTCCCTACCCGTTTGGCGAGGCAAGAGAGAACGTGACTGCTCCGTACGACAGAGAACTGCATTAACAACAAGCGGCATCAATAAGAATCTTTTTCCTTCCCCAGCTCCTCATTTTCTCAGCACACAAAGAAACCTCTCTGGGTTCCTGACATCTCTAGACCAAATTTAGGTTAGGG
This sequence comes from Podiceps cristatus, assembly GCA_000699545.1. Taxonomy (NCBI): domain Eukaryota; kingdom Metazoa; phylum Chordata; class Aves; order Podicipediformes; family Podicipedidae; genus Podiceps; species Podiceps cristatus. Next base: position 9,948 of record JMFS01062504.1, on the reverse strand, counting down.
CTAGCCAGCAAATTATTTGGAGGACTGACAGATCAGGTAAATCTTGACTCCTTGGAAAGTCAGACCAAAGTCTGTCCCCATCTCCCTTCCATCAGGGTCATGGCCACCTTCTCCAGCCCCACCAGCTGATGATTTGCCATCCAGGAAGGCTCCTCTCTGGCTGCACAGGCAGCGGGGTAGGACCTCTCTCCATTTCTACTAATGGTGCCTGCCAAAAGCAAGACCTGGCCTTCAGCTGGGCTAACAAGGGCATCCTCTTAGCAGCCCTTAGTCAAACAGTACTGGGGAGAGACACAGGGCTTCGTTCCTCACCCAGGAAGCTCAGCTGGCACCTCGAGACAGCTTTGGTTGGGCTTGTGCACCCTCCTGCAGATTTACTGCTGAAGATTAAATCCACTCCAGAACCCCAAAATACAAAGCAAGTGTGTTTTCATCTCCTAATTGTGGAAAACATGAAGCAATATGTTATTTTTTGGAATAATCCCAGTGAGCATAGCTTTCTCTTCCTGCGCACAGCCAGGACTGTATGACCGAGCTCTGATGAATATGGCACCGATGAAGACTTTGTTACCCATGTCGCTGCCACTCCAAGCAAAAATTCAAATAGTGCTCTGCTCTTCACCTGCTCTTTTTATTAGAACAAGGATCATCTTTCTACAAACCTTTCCTAGCCTTACCACATCCGTGCACATGTTCTCCCTCCAGATCTTGGGCCACTAACATTTCCTTTGCTACCACAACTCCCGAGAAGATAGAACACATTGCCCTTTATTGCCTAGTTATTCTAAATGTTAACATATATGACTACTCTGGGCTCACTGTTCACTTCTTGTGGACTGCAGACCCCTTCCACAACATCACCAAAATGCCAGGAGTCCAGCACGGTCACCTGGCATCTAACACCTAACTGCTCCTTACCGATCTCTGCTGGCATGAGGGATCCCTCTGCTCGCCTCATCCTGCCTCTCGGCTGCACCGTGTTCAAACAGCCCCTTTCCCAGCTCACTCCCTTACCTACTGCTCCTCACACAAAGTGGTGCTTGCCAAAGCAATACCTTCTACTATAAAACTTAATTATTTAGTAAAAGGTTTCACTTTTCACCCTCTGACACAGCAAAGAGGAGGAAAGAAGGAAATCACACAGGTCTGCCTGTATTTTTACAGAAGTCACTTGGCATTGAAAGCCAAAAAGAGAGAATCTCTCCACCGTGAAACTACATCCTCTGGGCCCTCTGCCAAAAGAGCTTTGTTAAAGATGATTATTTCTTTGATATAATAATTATTACCTAAGAGAGACTGGCTTTCCTACAAGTGACAAATACACCGGTCACAGAGGAAACAAAAATCCACCTTCTTTATGTGGGGATGACAGCTAACTCTCCTACGAGATCTTCACAGCTGCCCATTGTCACAACCAAAGCTGCTCTGCGGTTGTGCAGCTCGGCTTTCTGACTGATCGCAGTGATAGGAAGGTGGCAGACTCTACGAAGAAGCTACACCCTACGAATCAGAAGCCGGAGTTAATTTTGAAACAGAAGTATTTACCTTCGATGCCAGGTTGTCCACTAGTGCAATCATGGAGTTCTTAAAAAGAGTAGCAGCTGTCAGAGGTCTCTTGGTTACCTCAGTGATGCTCAGTTTACCTTCAGGCCACATCATCTTCAACACAGGGTTAGAGCTAAAAGACAGTGTCTTTAGTTGCACAGTCTAACAGCACTTCCACTAAATTCAAAATTCAACAGCTTGCTTCTGTCCAGATCCACTGGTGTTTTCAACCCAAAATGTATCAGCCAAACCAACATGACATTCCCGGGCAAAGTATCTCTTGCTCTTGAGCAATGTACCACTCAAGCTTACAACCGAATATTCTGGAAGAAGGACAAGCACATTCTCCTCTTCAGATAAAGATGGGCAGTAATGGGATAGTACAAATCCCGCAGAGGCGATCTATCAAAAGCAGAGTCTGCCTTACTGACACAAACATAAAGAATTTAATCAAAACAGAGTAAGATCACAGCCCACAACATCCTCCCTTGAAACTTGCTATCTGATTTCAAGCTGTATTTCTGCACCATTCTTCATATATAAAATAATTTATACATTTTAGCCTGTATTTTCTTGAAGGGTTGAAGGTGAGGTAAAATGGTGGTGACGGATGGCAAGAGCTCTGGAACAGACACAAGCTGAAAGCAGTTACAGCGATCTAATAGCCAATCTATCACACGCTTTAATATGCCGTAAGTGGTCTTCGTGAACAGTCTACCAGAGACTTAACGGAAAACAGAGGCTAAATTTAATAAAACCTCCGTAGAGCCAATATTTTGCAGATTTTTGGTTAAGCTGAAATCTTGAAAACACAACCAGCAAGACTGTTAAGGGAGTACACTGAGTAAACGTAACAGGACTGTAAACGAAGTTAATAGCTGCAGTAGTGTTTAACCCAGGTGAACAGAGCCGCCCACGCAGCTGCCGGCTCCCTTATGCTGACGTCTACCTCTGAGCAAAGTCTTGAAAGGGCCAGATAGGCCACAGTCACAAGAGTCAGAACACGTTTAACGTCAGCCATCACAAAAAACAGCTTTCTGGGCCACTTGTCTATACACACACATTTTGATAGGATTTCAAATTTGCTTATCAAAGCCAACTTTTACTCATCTAATTCGTATTTATAACACGTGACTACATGACTTAGATTTTTCATATCACTGCACGTAAGAAAAAGACTCAAACCTATTTGCCCATTTTCCCCCTTGCCCCTGTACTTTCTTTCCAAACAGGGACTTGTACCCGGGACCAATGATCTCTGCTGTTGACCAACTGCTACTTTAGCCCCATTAAAGAGAGATCAGTAATGGTACATATGCAACTGGTCCAAAAACCTGGTTAATGACAAATCAAGTAGCACAGGTAATCTCTGCACAGCTATCTTGATTGCACAATGAATTGGTTTCAAACACACCCTTAAAATTTAAATTAAAGGTTGTATCAGAACAAAACCAACATATAAAGAATAAGGACTTTATCCTGAAAAATCAAACTAACAGCCTTCGGGTCACTGTAGATATACAAAGCTCAAATCTCAAAGCAACGTGTTTACTCACATGCACTGCACACAGAGCAAAGCGAGCATCTGTGAAAACGTTACTCTCTTCTAGCATCCACTCTATAAAAAAGGATTCTAACAAATCAGATTTAAATGCACCTCACTGATATTTTTGTTCCTACCTGTTGTACATGAGGCGCTTGAAGTCTTGAAACAAAGTGTCCTTGTTTTTGTCAATAAATCCAGTGACTGAGTAACTAAAAAAAAAAAAAAGGAAAACAGAGTTAATTGCAAAGAAGCAAAGTCCTCCTCTGAGCTGCTGGTATCAGTGTGGAATCAGCATCCTTGCACTCCTCCCGACACAGCAGATGCTAATCAGGAATCCAGCTCTGCTTCCCAACCTACCACTAATTTGCAGCACAAGCCTTGTGCGAGACCTAAATCTTCCTGCCCGGCTTTCCACCTCCAGGGCAGGAACAACAAACCTCTGGCTCTAGAAAGCAATTTGAACTATGCAGGTGACGAGTGAGATGGCCAAACACCCACAGCAGGACTTGAGGAAGTCGTAGACGGCCCAAATTCCAGAGTTACACTCATGACTTCCGCCTCTAAATTCAGACCATGTGTTTGTATCAAATCCACAGAAATGAAGTTTTCTTTTTCAATATGTCTAGTCTGTCCCTCTCTTGGTGTCACGGAAGGTTCTCTAGTGGGAGGGTGCCTGAAATCAAGAACAGCCCATAACCAGGGACTAGGGAACTCTTGGAAATCAACACACACACACAAATTTTGGACTCTTTCCTTCCTCTATTCCCACTGAAGTACCACCCTGAAAGATTACTGTTTCGGAGTTTCATCTCTTCTCCAAGACTGAAGACAGCCAGCGCTCTGTCCTCAAAGAGAAGGTCCGAACTCTCCCCGTTCAGTGACTCCCACTCAGCTGCTTCCCGAGCTTCGGATCCCCGGGAAGCCTGCACCTGAGCTGCAGGCACTGGGATCCCGGCCCCACAGCGTGCAAATCCCTGCACGGAGCCATCCTCAAATCTTACCGCTCCACACGAGATCCGAGCCTGAATTGTTTTCTGTGAATATTTCCACGTTTCAGTTTTCTTTTACAAAATTTTTCAGCCATTGGCAGCACATAAGGTTCAACCGCTAATACGGCACCTCGTATTTTCTACTCCTTGGCAAAATACTTTGAGATCAGGGATGTCTATCAGCAATTCTATCAACAAAATCGAGATGTGCAGAATGGGCTCCAGTATGACCACAGTGGTTACCCTTCTAAATTACAGGCAAACTTAATCCAAAGGTAACAGAAACCCTAAATTATTTCCTCATTAACTCTCTTTAGGTTCTGCTGGGGAGTTACACAAATACCCAACCATTAAATCACTCCAGTGATATTCCAGCCAACAGCTTTCCCAGTGAACAGTTTCTAACATACGGGCACCTTTCACTCCTACGTAACCTTCCCTCCTATCACTGTCACATACTGGAGGCTGCAGGTAAAGAAAACTTCCCAGCCTGAACGGGAGGGCTCCTTGCACTACTGACTGCTGTTTAACACTACCCTCTATTTTGAGCCTGCTCAAACTGATTTAAGAATTTAAAGCCAGAGAGTTACATAATCAAACTAAACAGATGTCTAAACCAGATTTTATTAGCTCAATATAGCTTTCTTGCATAAACGGTGTTGGCTTTTTCTTTTCCCCTCCTTTTTTTTTTTTTCCTGAAGCACCGCTCTCCCCTCATCCCCTCTCCCCACGTTCTCCTTTTGTTTTAGCTCCAAGCACAAAATCATATCCTGTATAGCAAGTAACCAGCGTAAGATTTAATTGATAAGCAAGTGCTGCACTCTGTAATGCTGTATGACAGCTATTCTGGTTCGTACCAGAAGCAGCATTAAATCAGAATATTGTACCAGTGGCTAAAAGACAAAAATAGGAGGTGCAACTTCATTTCTGAAAGAAACTTACATCACATCTCCGGCGTAGTGCTTGATTCGAAAGTCTCTGTCAAACTCCAGCGTTTTGTCAGTTGCACAAAGCTAAAATAAATTCACATACGTTAAAACACCACCGTGGATTTTCAAGCTTCATGGAAGAGCAATATGCATTAGATATAGAAATGGAAACTATAGATATTCTACTTTTTATATGGATGTGTAAATGTGAAATCCAGTTATAACAATGCTTTGTAATATGTTTTCATGGATGCATTGTAGGAACATGTATTTGTACAAAATCAAGTTGCAAGAGCCTATAGTTTTATGAAAAAATTGATAGTACCTCAAAAATACCATTAGGCAAAAAGAACATTCGCGCACCTAGAGAAACATTGCACCCAGGAGTCAATTTCTGACTGTTTCTTTTAAAGTCTTCCTTCATTTTTTTTCCCATTCCAACATCCCTCCTCAAATGAAGCAATCAAAATCCGGGAGTTACAACAGCAACGCCCGTTCTGTCCCAAATCACTCTAGATCGCCCCAGACCTGCAGATCCACCCAGGACGGTCGCAGTCCAGCCCTCTGCTCTCAGCTCAGACTCCTCGTTACATTCCCTCGCTACAACGAAGATGTCCAGCGCTGACGGGACTGACCACACCCTCACCCCTTCAGGAGTAACAGAAGCCAGAAAATCCATCAGGTTCAGTTTAATTAAAAAAAATAAATGAGAGAAAAATGAGGATTTTTGCTTAAGCCAGAAGGGGCAGGTAGATGAATTAAGTCTTTGCAAGAAGCATGGGCACCGTTTAAAAACACTGAGGGCTATGTGCAAATATCTACTATCCACCAAAAGTCTTGGGAAAATAAAAGAGGAGATTAGCGTGGTGAAACTCCAGGGCAGGAGAGATTATTAGAAGCAGGAAGATATCCTCTCCAAAACTTTACCTGTGCCCAAAAGTAGAAAATAGATCAGCTCAAACTGACATAACAGATGGAGAAAAAAAAATAATATATATATATTGAAAAAAAAAAAAAAATCCCAAGGAAGTAACCAAAAACTTTGAGTACCAAGGTACACAGGAGGTTACAAAGGTGTAAGAAGCACAGCACAGCACAGCAGGAGCAGGGAGGATGCCAGGGTCTGCAGAGTTGACAGATGACCAAAGTGCAGAAAGAACAGAGAAACTGAAGAAATGAGGCCATACCAGGAAAACAAAGTAATTTTTCTTTGCAGGTGTGTTCACCAGCAAGGGACTATGGAGGATGTAATGCCTTTTTTCAGCCACGCAAAACATACATCTCAAACCAACACGTCAACAGAGGAGGTATGAGACCAGAAAAAACAGTGAAGCAACTGTTGCTACCAGATGGGACGTGGTTGGCTGCACAAGCTTCTCGCTTAAAATTAATCCAGTACTGGAGAGAGTGGAAGGTGGCTTAACAGGATGCCAGGGGGTTTAAGCAGTGATTCTCTTGGAACTTTGTGTCTACTGTGCAAATCAGTCAAAACCTGAGAGGGGGCTGGAGCCAGCTGGGTGTCAAACTCTTCTCCCCAGTAACAGCGACAGGACAAGGGGAAACGGCCTCAAGTTGCGCCAGGGGAGGTTCAGGTTGGGTATCAGGAACCATTTCTTCCCCGAAAGGGCTGTCAGGGCCTGGCACAGGCTGCCCAGGGATTTGGGGGGGTCACCGTCCCTAGGGGGACTGAAAAGACGGGTAGACGTGGCACTTGGGGACGTGGTTTAGTGGTGGCCTTGGCAGTGCTGGGTTAAGGGTTGGACTTGATGATCTTAAAGGTCTCTTCCAACCGAAACGATTCTATGATTCGATGACTCTACAAAATTATCAAAAAACCCAACCAACAAGTATGTGGAATCTTCTGGGATTTCCGAGGCTTTTCACAAGGTTCCTCACTAGCAACTCAAAGAATTTAAGCTGCTATGAAAGGTAAGAGAAAAGATGCTCACACAGGTAACTGCCAGAAAGATGGGAGATGGGGATCCTGCGGGGGCCTGCGCTGAGGTCTACACTGTTAGTACCACCTTAAAGGAGCCATGATCTGAGGGTAACAGAAGGTGATCAGGCTCGTGGATGGTGCTTAACTACTCAGGGAAGTAGAGACAATGGCTGGCTGTGAAGAACTGCAGGAAGATATGAGAGGTTATGATATGGCAAAAAAGAGCAGATGAAATCCAACATAAATACAGCAACACACACAGGGAAAAGCCAAAGTTCACAGCAAATGATGGGCCCCAAACTGTCCATTCCCAGCCCAACAAGTACCTTAACTAACTATCTCAACAAGGATGCAGGAGAACTGGAAGAGGCGTGATGAAGGGCAAACCCAATCAACAGTACCGACTGCCTGCTACAGGAGGAAGGGCCAAATGAACGAAGCCTCTTTGGGTTAGGAAAGAAATGCCAGGAGACTGTGGCAAACAACACGGAGATGATGTTCTGAAAGACAGTGAACCGTGTGTTGCTGTTCAAGAAGTAGGAGGCAACAGATGTAACCTAAAAGGGAGGAGGGAGGAAAAGAGGAAGGAAGGAGCTCTTCATCTGAGTATCTAAGCTGTGGAATTCTTAAAAAAACCCACCAAACTGAACCAACCAACCAAAAAAAACCCCAAACCCACAAACAAAACAAACCCCCCCAAACAAAGTGGAGGGGGGAAACCCAAAGTATTAAGGACACCGGCCGTGATGCAGGAGGTTCCTGGAATGCAGATCACTGGAGACTGGGAGCAAATCAAGTCAGCATAACATGTTTGTCCCATATTCTTCTCCCACTTCACTGTTCACTATTGCCTAGCGTCTTGGGAGACACTACGTCAGGAGGACTCTAACGGACCTTCTCACGTTCTCCCCTTCACAATCAATTTGTTGAGAACGAAACTTTCCACAATTTGAAGATTTAGGAATTCACAGATTTTCTATCACTGCCCTTGATCCTTTGAAAGTATAAGATCAATCAAAAAAAAACCAACCCAGAACTTCAAGAGGCTGAGAAAATGAACCTGTGATGTTCAGAAGCACTATCAGAATAGTTAGCATGTCTACAGATCTAGATTAGCATTAGACAATTTGGAGAAGGACGACCCATGCTCTAGGAACATAAATTTTCGCCACAAATACTCATAGTGGAAGTATTTGCCAATATTTTTCCTGGTTTGTTTGGCTTTCGCCAGGCCAACCACGCAGACAGCAGCCGATCAGACATGCAGCACGCAAACTAGGACACTACTATTTAGGGCACAGCAGCCCCTCAGAGCTTATCCACATGGAGCCAGCGTGCAACATGCTCTACAGGGGAGCACTGAAGCATTAACTCCGGCTGAAGGAGGGGAGCGGTAACATATCAGCACACATATGTTAACTCTTTAGGAACGGCTTTGATCTACGCTGAACTTCGTAGTATCTGGACAAAACTACTGCGGGCTACAAAAGCAAACTCTGAAATGAAATCAAGTCCTTTGTTTTAATTCAAGCTAGAAGCGGCTGGCTTAGAAAGCTCAGGTTTCCTACAGCAGTTCTAGGCGGGACTGAGGAAGATCTCTTAGATACTGGTAAAGGACATCTGCAGAGACGTAAGAGGGAGAAAAAATAATTATGATGCTGAGTGTTTTATGGGTGAATTTTTTCAAGGCTATATTGATTTAAACTAAAAATTAGCAAGCCGGGAAGATACATCATACCCTCCATAAACATTATTTATAACAGTGTTCCTTGTTTCCCTCCTCGGCTGTGCAGTTTTCTGACAATGCCACCCCCTACTGAGGAATGCTGCAACTGGCAATATCTTTTTTTAATGTTCCCTCTGCTGTGAAGGGACTCCTGAAGGTAAGGACTCAAAAAGATTTTTTTTTTTTTTTTAATTTTCATTTTATAGCCTCCCGTATACTTGATGAAATGCTGTCCTCTCCCCCGCTGTATCAAAGTGCCTCTGCGATGGCACCACGCCACCTCGGCAGACGCAGGGCTGAGGGCAGAGCAGACACTGAACTCCTTTCTCTCCCAGCTTACGTCTATTGACCAGACAGCTCCAGAAACTGGTCCTCTCCCCACCCCGCTGCAGAGGATTTAAGGCTCCCTCCCCCCAGGCTTCACTGTTCACAATCATTCGTACTACTGAAGGAAGCCATCTGCATTAAAACAGAGAACCCCAGACCAGGCTTCCAGACAGTATTTTCAGGTGAGTTTCCTCAGGCCATGCTCTGCCCAACCCGTTCCACGGAAAGCAAGATCCCCGTCCCGCTGCCTCAGCGCAGATGCCTGGGGCAGATGAGACGGCAGGTGCGCTGCAGCTAAAGGGCACTTCAGGAAAGCCACATCTGGGAGGAAAAAGCGGTTCTTTTTATTTTCATCCTAGCCTCTACACAAAGGTGTTTTTTTTTTTTTCCACCTTCCCCCCTACCAAAACAAGCCACATCCAGACCTATTGTTTATATTCAGCCTCCCCGGAGGCGGCCTTTAGCACGTATCTTACACAACCGTGCTAATTCTGTATTTCTGACCTACATAAAACATTGTACCGGGGTGGGAGGAAGAAGGGGGGCACCAGCCTTCTGAACGACGCATTTCAAACGACGTTTCTGAGTAGAGAGACATCAATAAACTAAAGGCCGTTGTTTGATTACTCGGTGTGAAAGATTTTCAAATTAATCAGGCGGGTGACCGTGTTTTCAATACGCTGCCAAGGGAGGAATAAATAAAGCCTTTTAATTCGTACATTGTACAAAAAAAACCCCAAGCAAGTCGAGAGGCCCAGATGATCAGAGGTAGAGTCTGAGATGAACTCTTTTTTTTTAGCCGATGACGATAGGCGGGGGGGAAAAAATAAATCCCCGTGTTGCAATCAAGCAGAAGTGTGAATAATTTCCCTGTCACTGTGTGTTAGAGCAGCCTGGGAAGATCACGTGGGCTGAAACCGCGCATCGATTGGTTGGAAATGACATCA
>JMFS01062503.1:0-21478 GCA_000699545.1 Podiceps cristatus | reverse complement strand
AGCAGAGACTCTTTAAACGGTTATAATCGCATTTTATTTGGAAGGGAAAAATTCACGTATTACCAGTGGTGGAGGCGGAGCCTGCCGCCCCCTAATTTTATTTACTCTTTTCAAACATCAAAATGATTGCCACCGAGGAAGAACAATGTGACCTGCTAAAAGCCAACTGCTCTGCTCTCCCCCCCCTTCACCTTGTAGAACTTTGAGAAGTTAGAACAGAAGTGAATGTCAGGTTTGAACACATGGAATCAAAAAGATTAAAGCAGGAATTTAATTACATATCTATAAAAGGGTCTCATGTCTCCATTTTTTTGTAAAGATTATTGTGGTATTACAACTATGTAATATCCATACTTGCGTTAAAAGCCTGGGGGGTGGACCCCCCCTTCACCTTGTAGAACTTTGAGAAGTTAGAACAGAAGTGAATGTCAGGTTTGAACACATGGAATCAAAAAGATTAAAGCAGGAATTTAATTACATATCTATAAAAGGGTCTCATGTCTCCATTTTTTTGTAAAGATTATTGTGGTATTACAACTATGTAATATCCATACTTGCGTTAAAAGCCTGGGGGGTGGAGGGAAAGCAAACACAACAAACACAAGTCCATACTTCAGCTTGCATCACTTTACACTCCGACAAAACGCTCCAAGTCCCTTAAAAGTCACAGACTCGAAATGGGCAACAACCCACGTGAATGCTACCTGGGGCGTTCCTGTGCGACTGTTACAGCTTTGGCAAAACCCAAGCACTTCAAATAACTGGTATCTAAAGACAGGAAATCTTAAACTGACTATGTAATTGTTTGCATTTGAAACAGATGTTATTGTAAATTAAACTATGGATACAATATATTTTTACTGTATGATCTTGTACTGGTCCTATCTTGCAATTACTGATAAAAAAAACTTTATAGGAGATTTCCATACTTAGTTCAGTTGTAATGAAATACATATGCAAGATGTACACAGTTTTTCCTTTTCTTCTCTTCCAGCAGGTAATACATACAAAGTTACCTGATTATTCTAAGCGAGTGTTCTGCTTCAGTAAAATGTCATACATTAACTACACTATCACTTAAATCGCAAAGACTCATTTTTGTCAAACTACATTAAAAAAATGCTCTCAAGCTGAAAATGGATATGCAATGATTAGACAAACTGCCTTAGTACAGAGCTTTAATGTGTCTTGTACATATGTTTGTATATACACACAAACACACGATTTACAGAACTGAGGGGTTCCAGTGAAATTACTGAGAGTATTGATGCTTAGGAACCTTGAGAATAGTGCGTGCCTGCAGCACCAAGGCCCAGCTTCAGTTTCATTCACACAGGACACGAGGAAAGGAATTTTGTTATGTATGCTTTTTCACCTCTATAAGTGTGACAGATAGACAACTATTTTAGTTTTCAAATGCATCAGTTTCTTAAGAACACACTTAGAAAATTATTTAAGGAAGTTATTTCTTTTATAAGCCAATGTTACCACCTGTGAACGATCTCTTTGAGCACAGAGTAGGACAACATATTAAATTTACTTCACAAACCTGTCAATTTACATTAAAAAAAAAAACAAACCTAAACCCAAATAAGTGAGAAAGAAGGGGAAAAAAAAGAGCATATAGCAAAATATATTTTAAAGCCTTAAATACTATCTTATCTCCAAGACAAAGGGCACCCTTGAGCCACAGATACTCAGTTCTAAAATACTGGTGTCTTCTACTAAGTCAAACCAGCTGTCATCTATACAAGAAAATGCTTTCTGAAGAGTGGCATCTTACAATCTCCTTTTCAACCAGAGCACCTGAATCTTCAAGATCTTGAATATCCAAAAGTGGTGTGACTTTCAGAGCCATTATGCATTTTCATCATTTATTTTTGTCTGTGACAAAACAAGTCTAAACATCTCTGAACTTTAAATTATCCGCATTACTTGATTTAAGGAGAGGTATAACAGAAATCCCCAAGCATTCTCAACTCCTCCTCTCAACAACACCTGGAAAGAGTCTGGAAAGAACTTGTATTAACACGGTCTGGAAGATGACCACTAGTTTGATGTGGTTACCAAAAGCCTGGAATGTCTTAGAACTGGTAATAAAAATTGCTTATAGCAAAGAAATGGCTAACTTGTTGGCCTAAATTTGTTCACTGGACTAAGGCCCATGCAAAATTTCTACACAAGTCTAAAATTCAGTCCGAGTTGGAAAAGATAAAGGGTATAACTAGTTGGAGGGCGTATCTGATAAACTTTAGATACAAGGGAAAATAATGACAAGAAGTCTGCAGTGTAAAACAGACCCTACTTTGTATTTGCTACATGAAATTTCAAGACCCTACCCAATATTAAATTTTAACAGCTCTGCCAATGTCTCTGCTTATAGACTGGCTGCCAAATACAGTCCTTTGTCTAGTCTTAAAAAGCAGAACAGTCATTTTCCCGTCTCCATTATCAGCAGCTTGTGTTCTCATTGTTCATAACCATTACCATTTCATATATTCCCCTTCCTATAATACAGTGAAAAGTGGGGGAAGTGTGTGTGTGGGGATTTTGTTGTGGGTTTTCTTTGGGTTTTGTTTGGTTGGGTTTTTTTTAAGCAAGACAGAGAAAGATACTATGCATGTCTACCTGATCTAGTTAAAAAAAAAAAAAAAAAAATTGGCTTAAGAACTAGAAGTCTATACAATTTCATCTTTCCAAATTCCTCTCTTTCTACCCGTTTTGAAATAGTGTCTGACTTGAACTGTCTGATAATTTTATATTCAAAAGAGTATGTCAGATATTTCTGTTGTGAAGTTCAGCAAATTCCAACACTGTAGTAGTTAGTGAAATAGTGCCTAGTTAACTAGGTATTTGGGGTATTACGGAGTACATAAGATTACAAACACTTGTTGTAAGGCCTAAACTTAGTTTTACAATAGCCTTATTTTCTATGACTGACAACCCTTTAAAATGGCCAAATCAGTACACAGAACAGCTTATATGTAAACAACAGGTTTGTACAGCAGCCTCCTTTCAAGATTTCATCACAGTAATTGTAGACTAAGGCCTCAGTCCCAGAAATCCTCCATGCCCAAGTAGCTTCACACATCTGAGTGCTCCCATTGTTCTCAACAGGAACATACTGTGGTTAACCATCACTTACATGCATCTATCTTTGCAGAAAAGCGCTTTACATCCATTGTTCTAGAAATATCACAATGTATACAGGTGACACACCTTTAAAACATACTGAGAATGAAGAAAGACACCTTAATCCTCCCTCCATACCTTATCTTTCCCTTTTAGAGAGAGAGAAGAAACACATTCAAGCTAAAGTATCTGAAAATATAAGAACAGGTCAGAAGTTATACAAATCAGATACATCCAGGGAAAGGTGTTAAGTTAACAAAAGGCAGCCTGCTTACCCAAGGTTGGAGGGAGAACCTTAATTCTGAAGCACTATTCCACCATTTCATATTAGAAAATAAGCTAGGTTTAAGACAGACAACCAAACATCTTGTTACATATAAACCAAACAATCTCTCAATTCTCTCAATTCCTTGGCTTATTTTGGTGATAGAATATGTTATTTCATTGCACCCGGTAATGAAAATTAAAATCACATCTTCTATGAAATTCCAAATTTAAGATCGGGGATGCTGAATGATTTCATTAAAGTACCAAGAGATACCAAAAAAACGTGTCTGATAATTACAAGTGTTAGTGTGACTGATACAAAAGATTTTGGCGACTCTTAACTGTCACTTTCTTTCCTATTATTATTCAAAACTAAAGCTTCTCCTTCAGCAGATCTGGAAGATAATGTTCTCTTGAAAAATGCTACATAACAGAGCACTCCTCGAAACAGCTACCATATCCAACCATTCTGAAAAGAATTTAACTCCTACATGCGCTCAGTTGAAGGTTGGGCATGAAAGCATCCACTTACAACAGGGTGTCCAAAGAATACAGAAAATGTCTCAAAACCTACTGTGTCCCATTCCTCCTCTTTCCATTCCTTTTCTTTCCACCTTTACTGCCTTTTCTCCATTTGCTTCTTTCATCTACCCTTTTCTCAATCCATGCAGCAAAATAAGTCCAGGTCTAGCCCCTCTACCAGCTTGACACTTCTCATGCTTAACTTGCCTCAGTTTACTGATCCTGCAGCCCCTTCGGTCTGACTTTATTTATTCTGCATAAAAATCATACAAGTTTCATCTGTGTCACACAGAGACAGCAGTGGGAACACTAAGTGGGAACTCAAAGATCAAATCACAGAAAAGGAAGGGGGGGGGAGAGTTCAGTTACAGATAGCTTCAAATTAATACACAGTGTAAAAAAAAAATTAAAAATATACATCTATATACAGCAGATTCCATTAAGCTGTTTCCATTACCACCTCATCAAAAGCCTCAATGAGGCAGACAGACAACAACAGGAAGAAATTTAGACCAAATATAATGTAAAAGGAAAACAAATTTATAACATATGCTGTTGATCAGTTCAAGGCAGATGGGGTTTAAACAAAACAGGAGTGAAAAAAAAAAAACCCAGAGGAATGTGCTTAGCAGTAATACACAATAAGATTTTCTCTATTTGCATTTTATTATACAGAAAAAAATAGCTTCTTAATCTCAGTTTCCTTTTTCATAATTGTTTGTTTCCCACAAATTAGTTAGTTAATTTTGCTGACAATCATTTTACCCAGCAGAGAACACTTTATTCCAGGATCTAGCCTAATAAGCTTGCTTCTACATTATTGTATAACTTCCAATGGTGCTTTTACCCACTGTCCAGACACAGAAGATGGCAACTGAGGTCAAACCCAACCAGCAAACAGAATGCAGTAGAACAGGTCATATAGCTGCAAGCATGTTGTGTAATCAGTTCTGAGACTGACTTACCCCCAGGGTAGCTGAACCTTCACTGCCAGTCAGTGAAATACGAATAAAGGCTCCCACTGCCATGCGAAACTTTAGGGCAGGAGAAGAAAGAAATAGATAAAAAGGGGAAATAATGAAATCATGATGCAATATTAACACCTGAAGACTAAAAATAAACTGGAAAACCCCTCAAGTGTTTGGTCCCTGAAGACTGCTTTGACATCTTGGCCCAAAACACTGAAGGCAAGACTACTTTCTTCAGTTCTCTTTTGACCTCTTTCTGGGGTTGTCCATCACACTCTTCTTGATCTATAACCCAACAATGCTGGAAGAAAGTCCTTGACATCAACAGATTACATATAGCTATCTGCTGTGAGAGGAGGTGTTCCCCCCCCGCCCCCCCGCCTTTTTTTTTAAAAAATTGCTCAGCTTTACACTGATAGTAAAAATGCCTACTCTTACTGTACTAATCATGCAAGGAGGACTTGGAAAGAAAGACAGGCTATTTTCTGTAAACAAATAAGTTTCTCTAATTCTCCAAGAGCCTCTTAAGTACTTTCTATCTTTTTTTCTGTTCTTTTTCTTCACAGGGCAGGTTTTACTAAGAAAGTCAGTCCTGCTGCATTTTTACCTTTGATATGTGTCCTTTCCTCACACTCCAATCTGTTAAAATTGTAATTACAACTCATCAACAAGACTTGGCATCCATAGTAGGAAGCAATCCTGGCTTCCTTAACGGTTTTCCTTAAGATTACTTCTCCCTCTTCTAGGACTAGACAAAATTCTGCTACCAAGATCATTCTGTTTTCCCTCTTACCTAAATGCATATAAGGAAATAGGTTTTATCTGCTAGATTGTCCTTACTCTGTTTTAGGGTTGTTTATTTTTGGCCCCTATTTCCACTTACTGTTCAAAATTATGTGCTAGGAATAAAATTACATCATCAACATGTATTTCTCCCTAGATATACCATATATTAAGCTTACTTTCTGTCTTCAAGAATATTACTTCTCCACACATACATGAGCTGTGTGAACATAGTGCGAACAGCAATTTTATTTGTTGTTGATACATAATACTATACTATGCCAGCCGTATTTGAATTCCATGAAACTATGAGCTCAATACTTAGTAGTGGTCAGAATAAGACTTGCTCTTCTATTTCCGCAACATGCTCATCATCCAAATGCTGTGTGAAGTTCTGATCCCTCCCTTAAGTTACAGATACCAGAAAAGGATCAGAAAGGGGCACTAAAAAAGGATCCAAAGCATGAGATAGCTAACAAGGTGCAACTAAGCAAACCAGAAGTTTTCCTATTCCTTAACCTGAAAAGGGATAATTGAACTGAGAAGAGAAAGTAGTAAGCAGCAATGCAAATCAAATCTTCACCATCTGTTCTAATAAAAGAGCTCTTAAGACAGTTACTGGTTTAGAGGATGAAAACTCCTACAAACAACAAAAGGCAAGTACAACACTAAATCTTTGATATAGCAAAACAAAGTTTGATACCTCAACACTGGTGATTAATATACCTGCTCAATGATTTGCTATAATTAAAGCACTGCTCTTATGCAGTTCTTTTCAGTGGGAAACTTGGGATTTTAATCCATGGTTCCTTCCTCTCTCCTCTCTTAAGTGGCCAAGGGACTACCACCTTTCACAGCAACAGCACCATGCTATCCATCCCTTAGCCTTGTCAGTTTCTACAAGCATATGGCCAATGCACAATAGGCCTATCAGAGTATGTGTATTTGGCAAGACAACCAAGTCACCCTAGTTTCAGGTCACCCTGTCCTAGTTTCATATCAAACCTTTTTGTATCAACAGCAGTTTCATTTCAATAAGCAAATAATAGCCCATAAAAACCCTATATATCAGCAGAAAGATTTTTCACAGCTGCAACTATCAACAACAAAAAACAACTTAAGCATTTATGCTCCACCAGGGTGAGTGACAAGGAAGTCCATGTGTCAGTCCATGCTACCACATAGGCCAGTGTTAGCCTAGGCAAGGCTCTGACAGTTAAAGCTGCTCTCAGAAGTATTTATACCTGTATTTACATTAAAAATAAAGAAGGTGGTTTCTTCACGTAAGATAGTTAAGCTGTTGGAACTTGCCAAAGGCTGACTGAGTGCTAAAGAATTGCTTCAAGAAAAAGCAGTGGAAGAAAAATCCATTAAGGACTAAAACTCCAAAAACCACCACTCAGTTAAGAGAGGCCCTCAGCCATACAAAACTGCTGTACAGATGAACTATCACTTACTCACCCTGTTCTTACTCTTCCTTAAGCACTAATTTTTGACTCCTGTCAGAGACAGGATGCTGACCTAGGTGGATTTGTGGTTTGATCCAATACGGCTGTTCTTGTGTTTCAGGGACATCATGATATCCTCTTCCAGAATAACATTTCTGCTTAATTCAAGCAGATGAAAAGCTATCACTTTAAAATATATTTATTAGCTGGTAAGCAAGAATATTTTCAAAGGTAGAAAGCACAAGTGCAGCCTGACATCAGTTTGGTTAAAATTGTATTGCCTCCTTGGACTTGACTTGAGGGAACAAATCAAACATAAAATGAATAAATGAAGTATTACTAAAGCTGTAGTGAAAGTTATTTATTTAGTACTGAAAAACTTTAGTTATATCAGACTTAATTATTTTATTGCATGCTTCAGGCTCTTCTTTCTACATACATGCCATCACATTTCCTCTGCTTTTATTCCTTCATCTTACACTACTCATACAGCATGACTGGAAGAAGGACAGATAACACTACACCAGCCTGTCAAGTCAGTAGTAACTGCCTCAGCAGCATCTGTTAACAAAGCCAGCGTGCTTTCAGCACTTCAGCAGAGCTGCAGGAGGAAACCAACAAGATTGTGTAATATCAGAAAGACAGAAAGAACAAATCACTAGTAGTATGATTCATCTTCCTCCAGAGTATCAGGCTGGAAAGGCATATGCTTGTGTGTTTTGGAAGATGATGAAACCTAATTTTGTAAATATAACTTTGGCAGGAAAGACTGGTGAGACCATTCAAGAACTGTTGGTAGGGTTAAGTTCTAAAACCAACACAATTCTCATATCCTATAAATAAGTATTCAAAGAACTGACCATGGCATTTGTGAGAAACTGAAATGGTCAATATTTGGTTTTAAACATTTAAGAGAACAAGAAACTAATTGGCTACTAAAACACTACATGCACACTGCCATCATTTCCGTCCCTCAGAAAGTCTAATGCTACATCAATTCAATTACAATCTGAAGGCCCAGACTAACACTCTAACACCATTACAGGCTGATCAACTAAATATCAAGTGAATTTTCATTTTGGACAATAAATTCTGTTAAAAATATCAATCAGAATTCAGGTCAATCACTATCATGATAAACAGGTAAAATGCAAAAGACTTTTCAAACACCTGCAACTCATTCAATAATGACATCCAATAACTAAGATAAAACATATTTTCCCTTTAACTTAAGAATATTCCAGTAATTTTTTTTCATTTTCTAACAGGATTTTTTAAAGCCTTGAAGGAAGAACTTTGTTAATTAGCCAGTTATCCATGTAAACATAATATATAAGTTCGTGTTCCAAACAGATGGACAAAATTAACTTCACACATTACTAATAAAAAAAGTAAAAGAAAAGATATGTGACAATACAGAACCATGTTGTGTACAGCTGCAATGGTAGCATGGAGCACAGGCAAAATGTCTGCAGCTCTAACTACAATTCAAGAGAAAAAAAGTAGATGATAACCAGTTACTGACAATTTAACTATTAAAAATGACCTGGCTGTGCCTCATGCTTGCCCTTGTGATCAGAGCAAGTCATGTTATCTCATGCTTCAATTTGTATAGCATCATTTGAGAATGAATATATTACTTAAGAAGGAGCCCTTTAATGCAAATATTGCGAAATTGGAAGATCGGTTGCATGTAACTTAGGAAACAGATATGTCAAACTGTCACAATGGCTGTTCAGTCAAGTCAGTTTTATACCACACGCGTGGAAAACAAAAACAATGCCAATGGTGCAAAATGACTTTGAAGACCATTTTTCATACTTTCTGTTGCCCACAGCTGATATCTGTTAATGCATTTCCCACACAAAGAATATAACAGGAACTCAAGGTTCTTATGCAGGAAATAAGTTATTTTATTATTTTCTTTGTATTCTTTCTTTTCTTTATAAACTCTTATAGCTAAATAGAAACAAGCATACATATGGAAGGACATTCATGTGTTGTTGGAAAAGATAACTATGTCTAGATCTTCCTTGAACAATTAACCTCTGATGTGGTACAAATTTCTTGATTATATAGAACCACCTGTACTTACTGAAAATTACATTCAGTTCCTCAAAAAATAATATTAGTTTGCTATATCATACCTCTAATGTTGGTATTTAGGGTGGTGAAAATGGATTGTTTTGGTGTCTCACTTTAGGCAAAAGACTCCAAACTCATGGGTAAGGACAGTTCAGGAGAGCTGCGGTGTTTTACACCATGACCTGTTGGCATATTCTTTTTTTCAGTGGCGCTACTTTCACTGCAAGGAGATAGTAGCGGCTGTATCAGTTTTTGAATTACCAGTTTACAGGTTGTCATATTAAGGTTAACTATTGCCAATTTTCTGCTAACACCATATGCCAGACTGTAAACTGTCTCCACACTGAAGTCACAAAATAAGCAACTAACTTCCTTCAAATGAAGCAGGAAACACTATAGCTATTGAAAAGACACTGAGCTCATTCAGGACTCAGACTCCCACAGACAGATCAAAGTACCTTGAGATGTAAACACCAGTGAGATCATTTGTTTGCAAACCATTTTTACTGCAAATAAGGTTTAATCATCTGATTTCAGTCTGTGCCTTGAAAAATTTGCAGTCTAACAACATTAAAAAAATCTACCTCCTGCTGACCTTGCCCCTACACTTAAATAAAAAAAGTGAAAACTGATGTACTCCTCTCTTACATCATTTAAACAGCCCTGAATTATGACTAAAATTATGGAGAGCTCTCAGTTTTACCTCACTAGCTGACTAACCCTGAGTTGTTTGAAGAGACCTGTTATACCCTTCAAGCCCAGCCAGTAGCCAAGAACTGTGTCTGTCTCAAAGTTCAGAGACAGGCAAGGCAAGCCTATGCTGACAGAAGAACAACAGAATAGACACTTCATCTTCTCATTCATATTCCCCAGTTAAAGTATTAATCTGATAATATGTTTCAATTCTAGAGATTTCACTTCCGTTAATAAAGAATTCCCCCATTAAAGTCATGGAAAACAGTGAACTATCTTAGTGTAACATTTTTTAAAAAACTAAATAGTATAGATCTCCTCCTATGAAATTTAAACCAGTACGTATTAGCCTATATGACTTAACTATTAAAGAACTGGTAGCTTCTCAATGGTAAGCATAACACACTTTGAATTCACCTAGCAAGAAGCAGGGCAAACAGTCTGAAACCAAACCATAGGTAAGTCATGATAAAAGTGATCTCCACAGACTGCATACATAGAAGTACACTACATGTACAACCACTGGTAAGACATCCTCCCTACAAAGGGGCAGATACTTCTCTTGTCAGTATTATGTCAGCCTACATCTCATTAGACAGCAATTGAACAAGGAAAAACACTAACTTCAGTACTAAAAAGAAATTAAGTTGTGATAGTTTGATAGGACAAGGGGTAATGGTTTCAAGCTGAAACAGGGTAGGTTTAGATTAGATGTAAGGAAAAAATTCTTTACAATGAGGGTGGTGAGGCACTGGAACGGGTGGCCCAGAGAGGTGGTGGATGCCCCATCCCTGGAAACATTCAAGCCCAGGGTGGATGGTGCTCTGAGCAATCTGATCTGGGTAATGGTGTCCCTGCTGACTGCAGGGGGTTGGACTAGATGGGCTCTGGGGGTCCCTTCCAACCCAAAACATTCTATGATTCTATAAGCAACAAAAGCAAGTTTTGACCAAAGCTGACAGGCAATATCCCTTCCAGGCAGGGCTTTGGTGCAAGCCACCCAAGCCTCTACATGCATAACAATTTAATTATTTATCATGTTAAAACACATTACACTCAAAGAATTTACAATTTCACAATACCTACTTGTTCTCCATAATGCTTCCACTAAAAGTCTGAAATTTATGCAAAGAAAACAGCTACTGGAGAACAGAACAGACATATGATATACTATCTATATAATTATGACATAATTATGATATGTATTTATATATGTATTTAGTATCTAATACTACATAGTCACAATTTCTGTATTCTGCTCAGATGACACGTGTAGGATAGGTAACACACACGCTTTCAGATGGTGTTAAGAGAAACAAGACTGTTGTACAACATTGTTTTTAACATAATGGTGAATCCCCCCACATGGAACTACACAAAACCATTCAAACTGCAAATCAGAGGTGACACTAAAAAGGCAAATCTCTATCAACTCAGTATTAAAGATACTTAAACGTCTAGCTGATAAGACTTTCTCAAGACAGGTTCCAGTTAACACTCACTTGTTTATTCCCATATAATATAAAAGATTTTCCCACGTAAGACAAGTAGTATGTATCATTAGTATTCTTTCCCAATATCATCCAATTTCCACATGCTTTCAACAGAAGCCATATTCACCATTGAGTAACAGCCTCAGTGGCTTTGTAAACCTCAGTTAAGTGCTTAAGTACGAGCGGTAATGTGAATGGCAGTACTGTGCAGGCTTTATAGAATTGCTGTCCTGACAGCCAAGGGACTTATCCAGCCTACTGAAATGAGCAGACTTCTTCCATTAACTTACTGACCCCTGAATGAGGGCGAAAGACTATAAATACTTCAGAAGTTTCATACTGTTAGCTTTTTATCTGCATAATATATGTGCAATGTATGGTTCAATTTTTGTGAGCCAAAATAAGAAGAAAAAGAAAAGTAATTTCTTAATCCTTTATTTTCTCCTCATTGCATGGTCTTGGTTTTTCAAAATCTGTAATTCTGTATTTTATGACACAAACTGTAAAATTATGAACACTATTGCCCATAGCAACTTCCCTAGACTGGACAAGTTCACATCTGTGCTCATTGGTACTCCAAGCTTACAATCTGCAGCTATGCAGCTTTCAATTTAGCTACATTATTTGCACAATCATTTTAAGTACAGATAAGTTATTGCCATTTTGTTCATGTTGCTAAGAAACCAGGCTCAAATTCTTCCAGCCCTACAGACTTAAACCACAAACTATGTTTAAACAGGGCTCCCGATTTTGGCAGGATTCACCAGCTAAAGCAGACCTAGATCTAATGCCCCTGCATTCACATCATGCTCTGGAGATCCTGCAGTATTGAGAAGCATGGGATCTACCAGTTACTGAAATGGTCCTCCTGCCTCTCCAAGAGATGGGATAGATTCTGCATGGTGAATTCATCTGTACTTAGACTCAACAGAACAGAAACACATTAATAAAAAGATTATTTTAAGAATATTTAAATAATAATAATTAAAACAAACCAACAGAAAAGTTGATGCTAAGTGAGTAACAGAGGACTACAAAAAGGGCACGTACAGTCCAGTAAGAAAAGTGTGTTTGGTTTTGTCAATAAGATCTGCTGAATTTAAAAACACAAGAAAAAAACACCTTATGCATTTGGAGCGTAAGGAATGAGAAACACAGATGTTTGCCTCCTTCATGTAGGTTTAAAACTTTTTTGGAAGGATGTTCTTACCACCTTGAAAAGAAAATTCACACCAGATTCTGATCTACTGCTAAGATATTTACTATAACTTACTGTACAAGAAAATATTTTCCATGCAGAGAGACACATAAATCACCGTTCACTTAAATAAAATAACAGTGCCTCTTACTAAGTGACCAGAATTGTGGCAAGCAGACACATCATTAGCAAAAAAATTAACTCCAGGAAAGCAAATACATTAACATTTATGTTCTAATGCACATTCTAATACTTCAACATTACACTGAGATAGGGGCTGCTGGCATGTGCAGACATTAGCATTGTTTTGTTTCCACTGTCAAAAGCAACCACCTCTTCTGTTTGGACTCAATTTACGGACCTAATTTCACAACAAGTAAGGGGCAGAACATTGGCTCTGAAACTATTTATTTTACTGCAAACTTATTTCTCCTTAAAGCTTGAAGTGATGGAGAGGATTTATATAAACAATAACCTGAGTAGCTTCAGTACAGGTTGCAAATATATGTTAGACAAGCAAGTCACTCTATTTATTAAAAGTGCTAGATATTCAGAACAAAATACTAGACATGGAAGCCAGTTGTTCACTTAATTTCTTAACTATCAACTACTTGACTTCATCATGCTGGTGTTCTCTAAGTAATCTGGCAGAAGGAATTTTTATGTAGATTGAAGGTGTCCTGGCTCTTGATACCTGTATTGGAATACAAGTTAAATAACTGTGCATTCAAGATGTATCTAATGAAAAGGAAGGAATATAGGTGACAAGTATGGTTATAATGATACAACACAACTATCTAGCACAAGACCAACATCCAGTTGCTAAGTGTGGCAAAGGGAAAATGCATGAAGGAAGAGACTCTGCAGAGAAAGACGACAACTGAATGTTAACGGGTGAGGAAAGGGTGATTAAAAAAAAAACCAAAACTCAAGTGGTTGAGTCTGAATTCAAAGAAAGTAAGAGGAAGTGACAAGAATATATATTTAACTAAGTTTACTATCTTAAACAGAAATTACTTTCTGTCCCTCCTTCTGATCCCCTCTTTGACCACCACTAAGATAATGTGAATGCTTTCATTCCATTAACTGCTTTGTTAAAAAAAAAAAAGGAAGAGGTTCCCAGTTCTTTCTTCTTTGTATTACTCCAGTGCTTTTAGTAGTGCCTCACAGTAGAAAGTTTTCGTTGTAATTTTTCACCTAATCAGAAGTTCAACTCATATGGCGTGTTCCGTTGCTTCTACCATCACCTCTGCTTAGAAAGTGTTTGACTCTTTTTTACGGATCTGAAGCTGAATCAAGCACAAACAGAATTATCTCTAGAAGTAATGATCGAAAGAGATTTTGAATTGCTGCTCCAAAGAAATATTGAAGATAGTGAGGCTTCCAAAATCCTGCTGCAGCTAAGAAAGACCAGGCAGTTGCAAAATAACCATCCTTCCCCTACTTGACAGCAAGTTTGTCATTTGCCAGAAGTAAGTTAATATCTGCCTCGTGTCAGAAGTCATCCCATACAATGTAACTGTCAGGCACGCACACAGAAAAAGGTTCAGCCACTTTCAGGTTTAAAGCATTCCTCTGATGGACAGATTAGCTAAAGAGAAACATTTATGAAAAAAAGGTTGGTTTTGTTTATTAAAAAAACAAAAAAACCCTACCCCCCCCAAAACTCAAAAACCCCACAAAATACAACTCATTAATTTTTAAGCTGAAATTAACATTAACTCACCAATCGATGCATCACCATCCAAGAGATTGTCATCTTCAGAAGTCTGAAAGTCCATAATTACACCTGCTCCATCTAAAAGCTCCTCATCGCTGCTTGCACTAGTTATACTGTTGTAACTGTTTCGATAGTAGCCTCTATGAAACAGCTGCTCAGACTCCATTTAGCTGCTTTATAACCTATATAAAGAAAATTAGTTATTTTCTATTTGAATATGCACAAAAGACTGAGAAGTTTATATCAAATACAACAGAACAACTATATTTCACACTTTTGGGGAAAAAAAATATTAAGGTCACAATACTACAAGTTACAAAAAAATATAGCAGTAATACAGAACATTATATATATAGAACATTTTACCCAAATCTTTAGTGATTTTTAACTGGCTGATGCTTCCTTATCCCCTTCCTTGGGCTCTCCTTAGCTCAATGTTATCATGAAAGTATTTCACTTCCAGTACAGGTGGCTGGAACATGCATGCCCCATGCATATGAATGTGCATTGCACCATGGAGCTAGTGGGAAGTCCAGCCAATGTTAAGGTTAAAAAAATGAGTTTAAGTCACGGTATCTTTGTACTATGTCTGCTTGGAGAGAAACAGATGGCAGGCTAAAGCTGTAGTCCCCTGAATGCAACTGTTTACATTCTTTTGCACAGAAGAGTAAAAATAAAAAACGGAAGACAGTTCAAAATCTTTGTGTCCACATAAAGCTTTCAAAGCCCTTACCTATATGCCTTTTGTTTGGTTGTTATTTCATTTTTAAACACAATGAAGTGTCAGCAACACATGCTTTTGCACGTTCAGTATAACACTAACACATTAGGTTTTCACAGACTCATGCCGAGTCCTCCTTTGCCTTGTAGAGTTAAATCCACAGAAATAGCTTCATGATTGGGGTGGGAGGGAGGACAAGATGTGATCACACCTTGATTCCATGCTCTTTTTTTCCAAAGGAAGTCTTGGTGTTCATCAATTTCTCAAACATCATCACTGCTAATTAACATACAACAGCACAATATACATTTTTTTCAGTCTTGTGAAGTACAGCCAAACTGGTTGGCTGATATCAAGAGTTACTAGCGATGGTCAGACAGACACCTTGCCCGTATTAGCAAATGGCTCAGCATTCTAAGTGAGTTACCTAGAAGAAGGGGTGAAAAAAGCAGCAACAAGGTTTGCTGAGTAGCTGCAGATGGAACCCTCAGCACTGTGCAGCTGAGTGACAACATGAGATAAAATTCCGTACAGATAAATATGAATCATGTCATGTGGCAAGGGGGCAGCAGAACCAGTCCAAACTTGTCTTCTAAAGCAGTGGGCTCTGACCAGACTACTACTGTTCACAAACGTACTCATACAAGTTACAAGAAAGAGCTCAGCACACACTAGCAGTCCCCAAATTAACCTGATACAAGAACTATCAGTTAAGAGAGAGAACATCATTAAACCCTTGTATAAATCCACAGTTTCCCCACATCTTAAATACTTTACATAATGCCAAAAGGATTGTAGAAGAACTGAAACAGGTTACAAACAAGCACAATGATGAAATATAAAATAGCTTTCCTTCTACAGGGCAACAAAATGGATCAGGCATCTTCAGGTTGGAAAAGATGTAATGTAGAAGATGACACAACAGATGTCAGCAGAATCACAAGTGGCATGAAGAAAGTGAAGAGCATCAGTTGTTTTTCAGTAATCCTTACATGTCATAATGAA
Source organism: Podiceps cristatus (assembly GCA_000699545.1). NCBI lineage: Eukaryota > Metazoa > Chordata > Aves > Podicipediformes > Podicipedidae > Podiceps > Podiceps cristatus. Next base: position 5,443 of record JMFS01062503.1, on the reverse strand, counting down.
AGAGGTGAGATCACAAGCAGAGAAAAAAGGGCTGATTCTTCACACAGCATGTAGGAAAGTGGCGGAATTCTTTGTCACTTTGCAGAAGTGTGCAATGGTTCATAAAGCAGCCTGACAAATTCACAGAAGAAAAACAAACATCAAAATCTATTAAAGATGACACCTCTGGTGGAAATGCTGGAGGCTAGGAGAGCATTCTGAAGATGTGCATATGCTTATTCTGTTCTTATACTCTTCCCTAGAGATCTCCTATTGGGCAAGACAGACCCCTTTGGCTTTACTCAGTCTCCTTTCCTTTAAAAATTACTTAGAATATTTAAATTTTAAAACATACTCTCTCTTCAAATAAATTTCTTCCATTCATCTTTATGAAAACTCTTCTTGATTGTCTACCATTTTACAGGCATTGAGAAAAGCTTAATGGACAGCCAAAAAAAAAAAAAATAATCATACTGCCATATTATGAAGCATATCCTATTTAAAAATACAGTTGCTTATATCTGAAAACAATGGAAGCATCTCCATTTTTTTTTCCCCCAAATAGATCAGATCACAATTTATAATTTATTCAGGAGCTATACGTCAAACTATTCCACACGTTTACACCCATAGTAATTTTTGGCATTCCAAATAAAAAAAGTACCTAAAAGAACATGACCCCAAAAAAGTCAGATCACAAAAATCTATTTCATTATTATGGTCACAGAAAGTACTGTTAATATCACTCTGACAGTACCAGTTGGGTACTATCATAAAGGGAAGCCACAGAGCATAGATGAAATGAGAAACTGGGACTTCCCAGAAGTATTTCCACTCACTCCATGTGTTACCTTCCTCCACCTGCTTCATGCACCAGAATTACATTCTAGACTCTTATCTGCTAATTAGCCTCCTGCTTGAGTGAAATCTTTATTACTTTTACATTTATGTGACTTCTCCTACATTACGATGAGGTTTGCAAGGAAACAGAACACGCTCCTGCCTTGTCCATAGAACTAGCACTAGAAGACAAAAATCCCCCTGTAACAGTGTAAGTTTTTGTCTATTGTGTTGTATTCCTGTTGTATACCTGACTTCCCCCCCATCTCCCCCCCCACCCCCGACTTATTTAGTAATCTTTACTACAAAGGGAAAGACAATTAACAAGCAAGAGAAAGACCATTGTTCAGTTAGCAATCACAAAAAGTTGTCTGTAAATTTATCAAAACAAAGAGGTAGCAAATGTAGACCCCAAAGGTACTACTACTTTTGTGCCAAGCCCAGGCCTCCAAACTCAAAATTCAAACTGCTCCAAGAACTCTTGAGGATCCTTACTGTTTGTGTGCAGAAGTAAGAGGTTCTTTCTTGTAAACCACAGAAACACAACTGGGAAAAGCAGTTACTTGAGCTCAGAGGGAATCGATTCACTAGTGATAACAGACACAAATTAAGGATGCATGAGTAGTGAGTCCTCTTATTAATGATTTGTTATGTTTGATGCATACTGAGGGCATGGGTAAAGCCTGCTTAGTCTTTTAATTATTGTACCAAGTTTGGAAGCCACATACAGTTTCTCATCTAATAAAGACATTTTCCTGTAATATTTGCAGCAAAAATATTTGTTACAGGATAAAGGTGGAACATTATATCTCTCTTTTTTAAAAAATATATTATTTTCTTTATATTAAACTCCACAGATTCAGTTAATCTCACTAGAAACCTGCTATTCAGAATAAGAGAAGTAACTCTCCGTTTGGATGTCTTTTAAATCACTTCAGATAAATGTCAGAGCATTAAATATTAAATCCTTCAGTAACTGAGAAAATGCTTTCAGACCGGGCTACAATAGAAGGGGAAGCTTTAGCAATTAGTCAGGAGCTGACAAACAAACCCAACAGACGCTCCAGAGCTAGACCAAGCATACTGCGCAGGATCCCTGCATCATCCCTCTACAAACATGATTCCACATGCCAACTCCTCTGGCACATACATGCCTCCAGTTACATGATAGGCATGATACTAGAAGCCTTTTCTTCTTGTTTTGAAAAACTATGTATATCCTGCTGCAGAAGTATGGCTGCTGACAGACCTCTCTGACAATCAAGCAAAAGCTGTAATGCCAAAACCATTCATTTTGAGGACCCTAACCAAGATGCTTAAGAACTGTACATTAATTGTCTGCATTCCCAGAGAGTCAAGTACCTCAACTGCTTCGTATCTGACACTGTGTTACAGATACTGCCTTACAGCAGCAGGCAGTAATGGCAGGAATGTGGGAAACTAAGACCATGACAATGTTAACTGTTCAATAAGCTTCACATGGGACTAAAATTTTTACTTCTTGAGAGCATGTCAGTCACTAATTTGTCCACCATTACCTACAATTAATGGTGGGGAGGACAGCTTAAGTCAATATACAACAAATTTCCTTATGTGTCTTTAAGAAAAGGGATTAACAAACTAGGATGCAAAGTTAGGAATGTACTACATTGGCCTGTGTTAAATGTTCAAGATAACTTAAAAGTGTATGCTCATGTGACTTTAAAATACTGTTAGCAGATAAGAGATCTGCCTCGCTTGAGTGAAGGAAGGGAAGTGATGGGGACAGAGACAGTAGACTCCCCCTTGGAAGGAACAGCAATAATAAAGAAAAAGAAGTGCCAGGATAATTATTTTTCTATGGCTATCACAGCCAGAAGAGAAACAATATTGTGTCTGACTCACTCTGGTGCAGATTATCCTTTGCGGATACTGGAAGAGCGCATTCATACAAAACAGCCTGCACAAATGCTTATGGAACTGTCACAAGAGAATCACAGAAGGGTTTGGGTAGGAAAGGACCTTAAAGACCATCTAGTTCCAACCCCCCTGCCATGGGCAGGGCCACTAGATCAAGTTGCTTAAAGCCCCATCCAACCTGGCCTTGAACACTTCCAGGGAGGGGGCTTCCACAGCTTCTCTGGGCAAACCAGCCAACTTGTCATTTTATGATGTCAGATGTATTCCACAGATTCCCTGCCCTGTCCAAAGGGGCACTAAAAGCTAAGTGGGGAAAAACTAAGTTACTCAAGAGAAACTGCAAACGTGGGAAAAAAGGTATTGGCTGAATGCTAGCCAAACCCAATATCCTGAAAAAGAAAAAAAGCCTACAGTAGATTCCCAACAAATGCTAGTTACAGTAAATATTTAATAAACTTTTTTTTCAACCTAGACTACTGTAAAAATCCAGGACAGATTATAAAGTATTAATTAGAATGTTAAAGATACTTCATAGAAATAAGTTAAAGGGAGTATCATAGTTTTGATCCAGAGCCCAGTCCAGATACCTCAGAAAGCAGACTCAAAAATGCTTCATACTACCTTTGAAGAAAATAAAAATACTGAAGCAGTGCATTGTAAGAATTAAAAAAAAAAAAAAAAATCTAAGCAATATTCAGGAAGTTCTTGGAACAAGGAAGGAATTTGACTCAACTCACATACCCAAGCCTTCTATGAAAAGACTGTAAAGCAAAAAAAAGGTGGAACTAACCCATCACACTTCTATTACTAAGGTATTTCCAGGATGTCCTGATCCATCAAAAATCTTGTATAAAGCAGGTTAACAAAGCCGCCTCTGGCACCAAAAATAACAAACAAAAAACCCCAAACAAAACGAAAGACCAGGCAGCTAAAGCAAGATGTCTTACCTGGACTAGGGAGAGGGAAGAAAGTAATTCGCATACAGGTATATCAAAATGTGAAAGAGCTAATTAAATACAGTGCAGGCAGGTACTACATTGGTAAAGGAGAACAGCACAGAAAGAGTTACATTAATAGTAGAAAAAGCATATAAGGCTACTGCAGTTTTGTGCACAGTCTAGTACCTCAGGCACTTTTCTGCTCTCAAATGCCAGACATCCTGCTTATCTTTCAAGCTCTAAAACCTAAAGGTCAAGCAGAGAAGCGAGTCAGCTGAGGGAACCACTTCCACTACAAGTGCCTCTGGGGAAGACACTGAATAGGACAGTACAAAGTCTGATTTACAGGACATTTGTTGTCATGGGATCCGAGTAATCTGTACATCTCAGGTATGTGCCCTGTTGTCCCATAAAAACATTTTTCTCTGTCTCAAAGGGCTGGTAGGAAACAAAGGCATCCTAAGTTTGTTATTTCCCCAGGAGAGGAGTAGAGCGAGAATTTAAAAGTGCCCTTCCAGATTTCAAATTACAAATCTGCTTTAAACAGTTAAAAGTAAAACAACCAAAAACCAAAACACAACCCCTCCCACTAACCAACTGAAAAACAAAAACAACCCACAATTGATCTTGTTAACAAAAGAACTCTTCCCTAAACTGAGAAGAATCTTGATGAACCCAAAAATCAGTGTAATACTCAATTTGTCTTTCAGCACTAACAACTAAGAGCTAAAAGACAGTCCTCTGCCCCCTAACTCACACATACTTTCCTGCAAACTCTACATAAGGACAGTACCTAGTGAGAAATTAAAATTAGGAGTACAACCTTTACACACATGAAAGTGTGTTCTACAGTGGAGGACATGCAGTGATAGCAACAGAAGAATCATTTGCTGAAAAATTTTGGAAAAAACAATATAGGATTTTGAACATTTTAACTGGTAAGAACATTCAAAAGTGATTACTATAAAACAGAATTTCTATATACATCATCTTTTTTTAAGAAGTATCTAACTACTATACACTTTAAGAACAGGCAAATAATATGACAGAAACATTCCTCACAACCACACTTAAATTACAATTTTAACATATATCCCATAGATAGGGATATACGGCAGAACAATTGCCCAAAAGATGAAGCAGTCAAGAACAGCTTTGAACATTTAATTCCAAACCTCCCATACTATGTTAAAATAGTGCAGTGTATTTTTTTTTCCGTGTTGTGGCCACTCTTTCATCCTTAGTCTCATCAGCATCAAAATTACATTCCCATTTTCATTAGACCCAGCACATCTAGCCTCCATTTCTTTGTTTTGCCTGTCACATTATGATAGTCAAACAAGATGAGAACATCACTCATCTTCCAAACTTCAGGTTTGGAAAAGGAGTGAATGAATTGTGAGGAATTTCTCACTAAGTTTTAGATCACTAGCAGACTATTTATCCAGAAAAAGGCTCAAAAATAAAAAAAAAAATCTTATACTTAAATCAAATACAGAAGGGAAGATAAGTGAAACAGAAGCTTTTCTGAACTTTCTCAAGTCAGCTTAGATCAGAAAAAATGCTCAAGAACCCCAAATGTTAAAAACTAGGGAATGCATATGCTAACCTGTCATGGTTTAACACCAAATGGTAACCAGACCACACAGCTGCTCACTTACCAACCCCCCTGCCCTGCAAGGGGTGAGGAAGAGAATCGGGGTGAGAGAGAGAACTCAAGGGCTGAAATAAAAGCACTTTACCAAGACAGCAAAGCAAAAGATAAAAATATATTAAAAATAATAATA
>KL270397.1:0-17218 GCA_000699545.1 Podiceps cristatus | reverse complement strand
ATGCAGGGCATGGGCGAGACCTGGCAGCGGCCGCGGGAGGGGGACAGGGTACGTGTGTGCGTGTGGAGTAAAGGGGTGCGTGGGGTTGTGAGGAAGGCGCGTGGATGTTCGGTGTTAGGTAGGTCCGGGATGGATAGTGCCACCCTGTGTGAAAATGGGTGCTTTATGGGGTGGCTCCGTGCCCTCCACGCTAAGCAGGGAGCCGGTGCCTGGGAAGCCCTGGGATGTTCAGTGGAGGGGGGCTGGAGGGGTGGGAGTGAGGGTGGGGTCCCTGACTGGGATTGGGATGCTCCTTGTAGTTGGGGGCAGTGCTCCCAGAAGGTGCATCAGGGGATACTCCCAGAGGGACACGGGGAGGGAGGGGTGGTGCTCCCCTTGGCATAGGGTTCCTGGTCTTGCTGAGCAGTGCTGTGGGGTGGGGGGGACAAGTGTTGGGCATGAGCACAGGGTCTGCTGGGGGTCCTGGGGTCCTCGGTAGAGGCAATGCCAGTCAACCCCTTCCTTGCCATGTTCATGCCGCTCAATGGAGTTGGAATCTTCACCTGCCTGTCAGGTGGGGGAACAGTGTTAACGAAAGGCCCTGCCAGTATTTGGTGCCTTGGCTGGGTTGATGCTGCTCGCAGCATTGTGCCTGGGCTGGCTTCCCCATGGTGAGAGGCCCTGGTCTTGCAAGGTTACCTCCTGCTTGTACATCGCTTAGCAGACATTGCACCATATTTAATTTGTATTTCCCTGTTAGAACGAGGTGTCTCGCCTTTATTTATTTCTTTATTTATGATGCATATTAATAAAAAAGGTGCTGATTGAGCTCTGTGCTACGCAGTCCTGTGATTTCAGCCCATCCCTGGGAAGAGTCTGAGGGTTACCTGTGCTGAGACACGGCACTGCAGGCGACGTCCTGCCTCCACCACTGCCGACGCCAGACCTTCAGAAGGAGATAGGTTGCCCCCAGCTATTAAACCTGTCAGTTCAGGCTAGGGGGGACTGTACCACATCATCAGACAATGGTATGTATCAAGGAGGCAGTGTTGTTCGAGGTTCCTTGTCTTTATTCCTTGTGCATGCTGGTGAGGTATTGGACAGGAGTTCACACCATTTCAGTCTGGTATCTGTTTCTCCGGGGTGCTCCGGGTGTTGTCCGAACTGGAACTTGCAGCCCACGGGCAGCGGGAGGAAGTCCTGATCAGTGCAGGAAGGTGATGAAGGATGAGCTGTGGGGCTGGGATCCAGAGCCTGGCATGACCTGGCTGTGAGGCTCAGTGGCTGCGAGTCACTCACGAGGAAGGGCTTAGACTCACAAAAGCGTTGAGCCTCCAAGTCCAACAGGAATGAACTCTGAGAGCCCATCCTCCCCTTTACACCTCAGTAGCTCCCAGGAGAAGATAAAAGCTCTGCTTGAGGCTCCAGCCTTTGCTGCAAAGGACACCATGCTGGAGTTTGAAGCCATGTGAACAAATGGTCTGTGGTGGTGGAGTGAGTCAAAAGAGTTGAAAGAAAATCCAGAAATCAAGCAGCGTAAGCCCCTGTCCTGGCTTGGAGAGGCACACAGCAGCCAGGGCTCGCACATGGGCTGCTTTAACTAACATCTGAGAGTGGGCTGGCGGTCAGAGCTATTTACAAATTGCATGGAGCCAGGCTGTTTACCTCATGTGCACTGGCTAGCCCAAATGGGGAAGGGGGACCATGTGCTGGCAAACAGCCCCATGGGGTGCTGAGTCAGCCCCAGGCAGGAGAGGGGATTTCCAGCTGCCTGCACTGCCGGCTCTGAGACGGAGCAGCTCACTGGGTGCCTGCTGCCAGGCAGCCTCGGATGCAGGGGAGGCATAGCGGGGTGGTTAGGGTGTCAGAGGCTGGATTTGGGGTTGCTGCTACAGGGTTTGCAGCCGCCGACAGCCCCTGACACGGGGAGCTCAGCATCCCTTGGTGCTTCTTCAGTGGGGACATGACAGCAGAAAGGTGGGCGCTGCAGGGTGTGGGTGGCAATCAAGAGAGGGCTGGGTGCTGCCCCACAGCCTTGTGAACACCTCCAGAGGAGATGGGAGCAGGTAAGATGGTCATTCACCCCTCCTGGATGCTTCCCTGAACCCCAACACAGCAACCCTTCCCTAGCAAACAGTGCAAGGTCCCTGGCCTTGTTACTGCACCGAATGAAGTCCCTTCCCAGCCTCCTGGTTGGGGCTGCCAGTGCCAGCCCCACGTCCTCCTGCCTTCCATGGGCACAGGGCAGAGCAGTCACCAGCACTGGTGCCCGCATCGCATGTCCTGAGGGGCAGAGCAAGGCGAGGGGCATCTCTGGACCAGCAATATGATGCAGAGGCAGTCCTGCCCACCTCATGTCCCCACCTGTGTGGGGTCCTGGAACAGCAGCAGTGTCCTCCACTCCTGCTCCTTGCAGGCAGCTCTGGGCTGCTTGGCGAAGTTGCAGATCCTGGCCTCCTTGCAGATCTTGGGGTAGATCTTGGCAAAGAAGTGCTGGGCTCTGGGGATGAACCCTTGAGGCAGAGCATCCAGCATGCAGAAAGCAATGAGGAGCCCAGCTTGGTGGTACTGGGGGTCTGCTTTGGAGTGGTGGCAGGAGACTGGGACCCAGCAGTGGGGGAGGTAAAGGCATGGGGTGATGGCATGGCTGGGAGTGGATTAAGCGTGCAGTGGGAGTCCAGATGTACCTGACAACCTGAGTGGCATGTGCCAGCTGGGACATGGAGACCTGCTGGTGCCAAGTGCTAGGGGGACCTGGCAGGTCCCCTTGGACCTTCTTTACCCAGGTAGGACCTGGCTCATCTTCAGGGCAAAGGATGTGACCATGTCCCCTGGATGCCTGCCGGGGCTGAACCAATGCTGGCAGCTCTCAGAGGCTGCTGTAGGAGACTGGGAAGGGAGGAGGCACCTGAGCACCAGCAAATGCCATTTTGCTGGGACAGGCTGGGAGAGCTGAGATGGGAATGTACATTCCATCTGGACAGGCAGGGAGAGGTGGGTCAGGGAAGCCCATGGAGTCAGGACAGGCAGCCCAGGGTGAGTGCAAGGTGCTGGGGGTCTGCAGCCACAGCAAGAGAGCTGTCTTCAGAGGGGGAACCCTATGGCTGAGCCAGGATGTCATGAACTGTGTCTAAGGACAGACCATACAGGGCAGGGTCTGCTGGGCTGGGGATGGGCATGCAGGTGGCTCTGACACCTCTATGACCATTGCTTCGGGGACATCAAATCATATATAAGGTCATATGAACCTCTGAGAGCTTTGTGCATGCTCGAACCAGCTGAACATCCAGCTTTCAGGTGAGCCCAGCTGCAGCATTGCCTGGGACAGGCCAGCTCCCTGCATGGCAACCATCTCAGCCCAGGGTCACAGGACCTGCTTCCTAGGTCCCTGGTTGGTGTGACCCCACTCGTGGCAGTAGCCCAGGAGTGCTGAGGCAGGATGAGATGCTGGGACACCGTCCAGTTCCCTTTCAGCCCGAGGAAGGACAGCACTGAGGCTGCAGCACTGACCTGGGTCTCGGCACTGAAATCCGCATCTGCTGCATGGACTTCCTTCCTCAGCCGCTTCGCTGAATCCCTCTCTGCCTCAGTGCTCCCATCAGTACGATGGAACCCATGAGGTTTCCTCTGAGTGAACTTCAGTGGCAGCATTGCCCACCAGCGGCTTTCACAGCCCAGAGCCCGTGTTTCCCCTTGCTGTGATTCTCATGGGGCAAAAGCCAGGCTCTGCACAGCAGCAGCTGTGCGCGGTCCATGGGTGATGGCGTGGGGGAGATTTAGGTGAGGACTGGCAAGCCGGGTGCTGTTCCTGGAGAGCATTGTGCACAGGAGTAGCATGTTTATGTGCAAGCACCAACTTCTAGCTGCAGGCAGGAGCCCTTTCTCCAAGGCATGGCCCCAGCAATGGAGTCCCTGTTTTAGAGTAGGGATGTAAATCCCTTTGCACCACAGATAATATGCTTTGTGGATCTGGGATCACAACCAAAACGATGAGGCATGGTACAGTACTACTGCTTTTGGTCTTCCAAGTGTCCCATGGCTGGTTTGCAATACTAGGCAGAGGCAAGCAAGGTGTCGGTGTGTGGCTCCTCCATGAGCACCATAAGGAAGGCCAGGGAGGAAGATGGGGAACTGAACTCTTTGCAGGACTGGGCTGAGCCCATTCTGAGGAAAGGGCTACCTGCTGCTGACAGTCACAATATGTTTTGTTTCCATGACCCTGCATAATCACCAAAGACTGAAAAGTTCATTGACATCTTGTTCAGCTTCAGAAAGAGGAAATGCATGAAATGAGGAAACTTGGATAAAACAAAGCTAAAAGGAGCAGAATGGTCACATGGTGTCCAGCAAGCTTGCCAAGATTTAAGGCAGCCTTTCAGGACTCCTGGTATCAAAAGGTAGAGAGGAACCAGCAGGGCTATCCACCAGGTCCAGAGGTTATTTGAAACAGCGAGGCTGCTTCAAAAAGCTGAAGTCATGTCTAGATGACAAAAGGTAACATCAGGCAGGTAAGATGTAAAAGATTGATAAAATAAACAGAGAGCAAAGGACAGCGTGTAGAAGCAGCCAACAGTCCTTTTTGCAAACACTTCAAGAGCTTCAAATCCATCACAAAGTTGTGCAGGGTCAACAGGAGAGCATGTCCTTGCAGCAGAGGAGTGATGTCGCCCGGGGGGGCAAAAAACGTGGCTCAAATGCCAGCACAGTGCAAGGTTTGTGGCAAAGCGGGACACGTGTGCGGCAGCCTGCCTGGACCCCGGCATCACGGCAGGATGCGGCTCCCTGCCTACACCACCCAGAAACACACCCTGCCCACCCTCGCGGCTGCTCCAGACCTGCCGGTGAGCTCTGCGACGGGGTGACACGGGGAGGCAGAGGGAGCTGCCAAACCAGGAAGCCCGGGGACACCTGTGTCCTGTCTTGTTGCAAACAAGCCAAAGTTGGCTTTGTGGCTTTGGGCTTGCCTTGTACGATCAGAGCTTGCAGCTGCTGGACCTGCTGGGGAAGGCGGTGCCGGCTTGCAACACCGCTCCGTCCTCTGTGCAAGAGCCTGGGTTACACTCAAGGCTGGATTTTTCCGATGCGGAGCAAGGGGAAGTGTGAAGAGCAACAGAGCAAGAGGGCTTCCTGGCAGCTGCTTGGGCCACACTTCCTCCATAGCTTTCGAGATTTCGGATGTGCTAATGAAGAGCTTTTGGAGATGCCCTGTACGGTTAAGATAGGAGCTGACAACCATTGTGCTGGGAGTGTGCACAGGGAAACCTGGGATGTAATGCTTTTAGTCTTTTTTAGTTTATGGAATTGCCCTACTCATTTTCCAAAGATCCCCCAAATGAGGAACCTATTCCTACTGATATGGTTTGCTTTCACAGACCTTTATTATTTCTTGAAAGACCCAAAAACAGTAAGGTCCTGTCCTACACCTGCCCCTTACTGCGTTTTGCAGCAGGCAGGGAGAGGTGATGTCTGAGTTGCTGTTGTTGCCGGAGGCAGAGGAGCCGTTGCTTCCCGCCATGCCACAAACCTCCCAGCTGAGGCAGAGCACAGCTACCTCCCAGGATGTGCCCTGCTGCGGTGCGGGGCCCTGACCGTGCCCTTCCAGCCACAGGGCACTTCTGCCAGGGCCAGCGTATTTGGGTATGGTAAACTCTCTATGGGTGAGCTTCATCTCCGAGCGAAGGAAATAAAAAGGCAGGCTCCTCTGTGGGGACCGCTGGCCCTGCCAGCCCTGTTGCAGGAAGAGATGAAACACAGACAAGGGAGAAGAGGCTGAGACTGCCTTTCTGAGCATAGGAGGGCACGAGGAAGGTGGCCAGGCAGTCTCCATTTCTGTCCCTGAGAGATAAAAGACTGCTGGAATGTCTGCACTCAAGCACCACAATTGCAGAAAAAATATACAAGACTTCTACTACGTTTTGCTCAGGGTCAGATTTTTGGGGCAGCTGGGGAGAGTATATAAGGAGATGGTCAGCCCACACTGGCCTGCCCGATGCTGCTGAATAAAGGCATTGCGGGGCATGCAACTCAAGCGAAGGATGTGTATCAGAAGAAAGCCGAGCGTGACCCCAGGCTTGGGAGTACTGGGCCTTGCTGAAGAGCACAAGAAAGAAGGTGGCCGTCACGAGGGGCTGCAGCCCTGCTGCAAGCCTCAGAAAATATTTCAGGGCTTGTTTTTCTCTCGTCTATGTGTTTCAGCTGGGATGTGGACCAAGAACATGCAGCAAGAGCTGCTGGCTGGCTGGGGAAGCTGGAGCACAAAGTCATCAACTCCTGCCCCGGGCCACCTTTGATGGTCGAGTCTACTGCCATGGCCAGTGCCACCAGCCTCCAGCCATGCAGACAGACTCACCAGCAGCCCTTTCCTTGCCCACTGCCGTGCCTGCACCACCTCTCTCCCCTTCATGGTTGTATCTGCTCCCAGCATGTGTTGGCAACACAACCTGCCACAACACTTGGGCTCCAGGTCCCCAGGGCTCTCATCACCTTGTTCCTGAGCACCTGTTCTCAGCCCAGTCTTAAGCACCCAGACACTTCTGCCAAAACCTTGGTTTTCCTGCCCCTAGCATGGTAGGTAATTTAGACCATCAGTGCATTTCAGAAGTCCTTTTTATCACAATCCTTATCAGGCAGTAACAAGGTGAGGGTTGTCCTAAAGTAGTCTCTCCCTGACTTTACCATGCGAGTACGGAAGCTACATCTTCCTGCAAAATCCCAGTGATGAACCATCAGAGCTCACCAGTTCTTCTGGGGCCACTGAGATCTGTGTTGGGAGAGGAGGCAACCCGGCTGTTGGGGCTAGTAGCTGCTCCTGCTGGAAAACATGAAAACTGTGGTTCTCAGAATAGAGATCAGAGAGCAGCAAGATTGCATAAGGGGCGTGAAGCTGCCCTGGTGCACAGAAGAGAAGAATGAAAGCGGCGCTGACACTGGCGGAGGTTCCCTCTCCAATGAGGAAGCCTCTTGCACCATATGTGATTTCTCTGCGTGGCTGTTTCCTTTCTGTGCTTGCACCTCTTGCAATCAGACGGGTGTGCTGTGAGGCAGCCAGTGGGGCTGAGACCTCAGTCCTACCCTGGGAGGATAAGCAAACATGGCCCTGCAATGGATATTTCTCCTGGTCCTCACATCTCTGCTGGCAGCAGAGAAGCTGGAAGAGCTGGACTCCAATGTCTCCAGAGAACCTCAGGGAACAGGTAAGAAGAGCTCCCTCCTCTCCAGGCCAGAGAAGGTTTCGCTGCTCTCCTGCTGCAAGGCTGCTGTGTATCTTTACCGCGTGCAGGATGCAGTAGCTTTATCAGAGAGGACTGGGGCTGATGTCCGTACCAGGGCCCGAGATTCTTGGGCATCAGTCGGGTTGTGGTAGAGTGAAGCTCTGTTTGGGGATGGAGGGCAGCAAACCTCAGTGTGCTGGTAAAGCCTCTGCAGGGGCCATATCATGCCTCCATGGAGTGGGCAGTGTCCCTGGGAGCACAAGGTGGCCGTCTCTTTGCACAGCGTGTAGATGCCATGTCCTCACCGCAGTGGAGATGGATGCTGGTGCCCAGCAAAGACCTGGGGAGCCATGAGCTGAGCCCCTGTGTGCCCAGGAGACCCTGAGGGGCAGGACTTACGATGTACTGGGATTGTTCTTTAACGGGCTTCCTTGGTGATGGAAGGCCAGAGCACCCCAGGGCTCAGCTAGGCTCTTCCTACACAGGCTGCACGCTTTCATCCCAGCAGAGTCAGTTAGTGGGTACCTGGAGGCTCACATGTTACCTGACCTTCCAGGAAGCTGGCAAATCAGTCCAGCACGGCACTGTCTGGGCTTTGAGCTGTGGTCCAGGGGCTATGACCTTGTGTTGCTCTGCACCTCTCTGAATTAGAGTATCTCTCTAAACTGATCTTGCCAGAGCTAGGTGACACTAGCATCTACTTGTGTTGTCCTCACCCGCTGCGGGGATGTGTCTGGGCTCATGCAGGCCAGAGAAACCTAGTGATTACAGACCCTGGCTATGATAGAGGACAGGAAATGTGACCAGGATCTTTAGTTGCTTATGTGAAATGATGGCAGAGTCAGTACTGTGTGATATGGGCCATGGGAGCCCGTCCCCAGGAGAAGCGTCCCTGTGGTTGCAGGGACCGTGAACACAGCACGCTGTCATGCAAAAAACAAGGACTAAGCCTGCAACAGAGTTTATCCTTCAGCCCCGAGTGGCTCACCTTGCCCAGATCTCTCACTGAAGCTGACCTACCAGGCTGGCAAGTGCAACCGTGCCCAAGCATTGTGTGGCTCTCCAGCTGGTTTTCAAGGTGCACAATAAGGCCAGGACCTGGCTGTACTGTGTGCGGTGGGACACCATGGGGACCCAGTGGCCAGCAACCCTTGGCGCGCTGTGCACGTTTCGGTCACCCGGCCATCTCTGGAGAAGTCTGGGGCTGCCTATGGAGGAGACAATATTGCTGAGTTTGCACCTTGGTGTTTGTGAAAAGAGGAACCCAGACAAAAATATTTGGCAGCCACACCTAGCAGCGTGGGCAGCGCTGTGCACATCTTCAGCACGTGGCCTCATTCCACCCCGGTACCTGCAACGAGGTCCCCACCTGATGGATCAGGAGCTGAGGGACAGGACAAGGGGGACAGCCAGGATAGGACAGGAGGATCCCTCCCATCCCCATTTGGGTGGAATGGGCCCCTGTGGGGCAGACAGTGGCAGTGGGGCAGGGTAATGCTGTTGGGCAGAGATGAAGGACATGGGGATAGAACATGACCCAAGAGTCCCTCTCTCCAGAGGTCCCTGAACATCTCCCATGACCCTGGCAGATGCAGGGTACAATCAAGGAGGGGGACCAGACCAGTGGGGACAATGGACAAGCTACTCCCACTACACATTGCTGTCCCCTTCCAGACACCCACAAAGACCCCTCACACAGGGGGACCAGGCTGCTGGGAAGTGTGGGGCTGTCCCCTCTCAGTGGGGCTCCTGCTTGCCAAAATCGCTGGGGCAGCCTTCCCCTCTCGCCCCATCTTCCCCCAGCATTGAGCACCGGCAGCACCGCCTCCTGAAAAGCCCCAGGCATGGCAGTAATTTTGGAGAAGGGCTGTGGGCCACGGCACTCACCGAGGAAATGAGGCCAGATGGCAGAGCCGCGGCGTGGTGCTGGGCGGGAGGTGAGGGCACACACCGTGCCGCTGGCAGCCGGGGGAAAAACAGAGCAGCTGCACGCGGAGGATGTGGTCGGTGCCTGTGGTACAAGTGTGAGCCAGCGCAGCCCTGCTGCTCTGCTCACCCCACCACGGGAGCACCGTGCACTGCGCATTGTCTCGTCGTCCTATTGTCACCTTATTGTCTCGCTGTACTGCTCTTACGGGGTTTTTCTCCCCCCTGAGATGCCACACCTGTATGAAAGCCTCATCCCCTTACAGTCCCAGTGTGCCTTCGAGGCAGGTGGAGAAGCTTCCAGGGCATGTTCTCCCTGCAGAGGCAGGGGCTGTGATCCAGGCTGGCCCTGGCCCCTTTCTCATCTGCCTTGCTTAATGTTATACAGTGGTTTAGTAGCCATCGGCAGGGAGCCTTAACTAGGAGCGTGGCTGCAATGCCTGGTGGGAGGGTGCTGGGTAAAATAAGACCACACTCAATCTGAAAAGTTTTGCGTCAGCAGGACTCCAATTTCAAACAGTGCCTAGGGTAAATCCCATGGGAACACAAATCCTGAGACACTGCAGAGGAGCGCCTTGGGGCTTGACACCCTCGGGGCTGTGAACAGTGCGTTCCACGGTGCTTCCACTTCCCATTACCAGAGCACAGATTCAGGAAACAAGTATTTCACCTCCTGTTCTTATAACCCTGCCAGATGCCCTTTCGCATGGCAGAGCAGGTTAAAGTGCCGCCGTTCCCCTGCTCTCCCCGCGGTGCCTTGCTCAGTGACCTGCTCCGCCACCTCCTTTCCCTGGCACTGCTCCCAAGCAGAGCAGCCCTGAGGTCTCTCTGCCCCTTCCCCACCCTCACACTGCCCATCGCTCTTGAAGACCCGCTCGGCAGCTTTGGTTGCTAGTGTTGAGTACAGAGATGCTTTAAGAACTGTGGATGTCTTCTGGGTGGCTTGCAATACCGCTCTCCCCTGAAGGAAACAGTGTTTGCTTTTCTTAGCTCCTCTCAGCAAGCACATGGCATCAACCACAGCAAGACTCCATCACGCTTCGCTCTCACCTCTGTTTGCTGCTGAGCTGCCACGGGAAAAGGGTTGAACTTTGCCTGCTGATCCTTAGATTTTGCCTTGTCTTTTATTCTTCAGGCATGGGATAATATAATGTAAGAAAGTACATCTTTTTCTGGTAAGCAAAGGGCTGAACCCAGGAGCCTGACCTGAATCCCCAGCATAGCTATTTCTGCTTTTGACTGATCCTCTCTGACATCTGCTTCTGGGACATGCTGGGGCTTTGTTTTGCCTGTCAGATTCATAACTCCTTTGCAGCAGGGAGAGGCAGTACAAATATTTCTGTAAAATGCTTTCTATATTCATGGGTATTAAACAATATTAAAAAGGAGGGTATTCATTTAATAACATCAACTGAAAAAAAAAAAAAAAACAAAACCAAAAAAAAACAACCACCTAACAGTTAATCTCTGTCTACATGAGGCAAACAGACCAGCCTTTTGTTACCACTCCTGCCTAGGCATTCAGCATTCTTCATTTTGCAGTGAGCACATATTGCACGTCATAAGAGGTGCCTGTTTGTTCACATCTGCACCATATTTTCCATGCTGAAATTTCACTTGTTCCAGGCTTTTTCCTATAGTTGGGGGCGGAGGGCCTGTGGGTGGCTCTCTGCATACCACAGTGTAGGGTAAAAAACAGTGTCTGATGACTCTTTCTTTACTCTCTCAGATGCTGTTAGTCCCCATGAGGCTTGAAGCTGATTGTTTCTTTCCCTTTTCTCTCTGAGCACCCTCCCTTCTCCAGCAGCACCCTGTCCCCCCACGCAGAGGCATGTGCATCCGTCTCCTTTGCACAAGTTGCTCCTCTGCACAAGAGCTCCAGCCTGGTGGAGATCCGATACCCTCGGACTCAGGCGTGCCAGGCAGCTTCCCATGGCCACCACCAAAGCACATAAACCAAAGCACCCTGCGTTACAGCAAAGGCTCCTTTGAGCCAAGGAGCATTTTTCCCATGGCAAAGGTTACGGAATGATTGGGGAAGGAGTGCAAGAAAGAAGGTGAGGACAGAGGTTTCCCCCCAGCCTGTGCATCTCAACTGTGCCCAGCAGTCATGGATTAGCTTCTTCTCCCAGTGAATCTCAAGTGTTAATTACATGCCTGCTAGGTTTGGGCTTATTGGAGAAGTGGGGTTGAATTGCATTGTATGCAGCAATGTTCTTGAGATGAAAACAGATGTGAACTGAAAGTGTTTTCTCTTCCCCCTGTTGTGGGGAAGCAGAGACTTCTAGGCTTTACTCTCAAGCAGCCATCAAAAATGCCACCAGGAAGGTCTGTGAGCGGCTGCAGAAACCTGAATGCAGATGGTGCCGGTGCTGTGACACCCTGCATGTCTTCAGCTCCTCTGCAGCGGCAGGGGTGCAGGTAGGAGGCAGGCCCCGGAGGGGCTGTGACGGCACGGGTGCTGCCAGCTGGATGCTCTGCGTGCAGGAGGTAAAGAGGCTTTGGCAGCCTCCCAGCCTGGCTTGTGCTCTATGCTACCTCTTTGCAAGGCAAGCAAGCTCATTTTGTCGTACCCGCGCCTCTGTCAGGCAGCAATAATTCCCAGGCTAATTTCCCAGGCTGGTGCACTCCCCTACAGCAGCACCAGTCCCTGCCTGCCCCGTGTGTGAGCACGACGGGGCTACATATGTCAGGTTAAAGTGCACAGGGCAGCCTACAGGGAATTAAAAAGGGGCTGAATGCCTCACCCCCAGAGCTCAGAGGGCTCAGAAAGGAAAGGACAAGTTGCAGAGGACTGGCATCCTGCCAGAGCTTGCAAGGGCCTCTGCGGGCACAGCCGGGTCCAAGACTGCCCAAGAGGCTTTGCCTACGGGACTGCTCACCAACATTGTCCTTGTGCCCGAAGGGCAGATGTGGCCACTGATACACCGCTGGCACATCTGCGCTCTTTGCAGAAGCACATTTCAGCCATTTACCTTTGCCTGATGCTGGACTGGAAACCACACCGGATCACAGCAGCATCCCGCCACCCCTTCCCAGCGGACACCCACCGTGGGGCTTGAGGAAGCCCTGGAGCCCTGTGCTTCTGCCAGGCCCTTTTCACCCAAAAGAAAAAAAAAAAAAAAAAAAAAGGGAAAAGATGCTGATGTCTCAGGCAAAGGATTAAGGCTGATAAATGCCCAGGTTTAAGAAAAATGATTCACTGGAGTCCCGGTGAAGGTGGACAGCCTACTCAGAAATGTGTGGCTGTTGTGCCAGCTCAGGGATCCCCTCACACTGCTTCCAGACAGGCAGCCTTACACCTACTTACTTGTGCTTCAGCAGACCACTCATAACTAAGGGCTGAATCAATCCTAACTGCTTGTCAACAGTAATAATGCTGAATACTCCTAATTTCAGCATGCAGAAGCTTCCTCTTTTAGTTAAAAAAAACCCAAAAAACCAAAAAACCAAAAACTAAACAAACATAAACTTTAAACAAAGACTAATTCTCCTTTCTAATACAGTAAGTCTGCACTGTATGACACCTCTAAAACAGCAACCGTGAGATGTGGTCTTTTCAAACCTAGCGTTACCCCGGCCTCCGTAAGGAAACACCGTACAGGGTCAAAAACCTCTAGAGAGTTCCTTCATACTTGTATCATCAGCAGCAAATGCTTTGCAACATGAAAGGCACTAAAAGTTTTGGTGTGAGCTCAGGGAGGGCTGGGAGCAAGGCAGAGCGCTAGCATACAGCTGCAAGCAGCCCTGCCAGCAGTGCATCGGTGTGTATAGGAAGAGACTGTTCCAGATATCGCTCAGAATCTGCACCTGTGTCAGCAGGTTGCACGCAAAGGAGAATTTCTCTGTCCCTCCTCGTTTCCTGCCCGGCAGGTTGCCATGTCCTGTGCTGCGGGTGGGTTTTGTGTCATTGCGGGGACTGTAACAGCTACCAGGAGGGATGGAAGGACTTACAAAAGGAAAAGCAACCAGCCTGTTTTGCACTGAAGGTCAAGACCTGGGCAGTCTGGGAGCAGCCAGCCCTGCCCGTGAACCCCCACAGCCCCCTCGGTTCCTGGGCGCTGTCTGCCCTGGAGGGGTTTCATTCCCTCAAAACTGCTGCTTGCATGAGGTCAGGCCTCACAAACCTCTTTTCAAGCAACGATTGTTTACATTTCTGCTCTGACTCTTAAGCTGAAGGATTCCTGTCGATGAGTGAACTTTGTACACGCACAATTTGGGGCGCTGAAATACAAAATGAAACACTGGAAATGCCTTCACAAATAGCTCTCACCTGCCTGAAATAATCGCTGCTCAATTTGCCAGTCTAATGGGATTTTATTCCGTTTGTTCTGGCTGAGATGATGGAGTTATTGTGGTCTGTTGACCCGCTGCCCGAGGAGTGCAGAGCAACCACGGTTTAACGGTGAGTCCTAATGCCATTTGCATGTGTTGGGAGGCAGTGCAAACTCACGGGGCCTGACTGGCAGCACCCTGCTAACTTTGAGCAATGTTTGGATACTTACAGCTGAATTTGTTGCATGAAGACAGCTTACAGAGACGTACATTTCTTATTACATGAAAATTGGTGTCTGGTCAGAGGGTGGAGACCCAAATTAGTGCCATACAGAGAGCAGCACTCCTGTCTAGAAACTAGAGGAAAACAAATACGAAGATTTACTTCCATCAGTTGCCCAATTCAGATGTTGCAAAATGCAACTAAACACGCAGCTGGTTAAAGAAGTACCCGCAGCCCCTGTCGAGTCTTTTCTGCCAGCCCAGATGTTGGGGTGTTGCCCCTCTCGGGTGAGGATGGGAGGGATATGGGGCAGGCGGTACCCAGTCCTAGGAGCTAGTGGGTATTTTGGGCAAGGGGTGGAGAGGAGAAAACAAGTGTAACCTGCAGAGCAAAAGCAAATTGGCAACTTCTGTGGGATTTTTAAGCTGAAAATAAGCATGCACGTGGGTATGAGCAGGTAGTGCCCAGCAGGATGACGGGAACGTAGGCGAGTGGTGCCAGCAGAGACCCACGGGGTCTGGTGCACCCCCACAGCCCCTGTCTTTGGGGCAGAGAGAGCAGGAGAGAGCAACTCCCACCGGGCTGCTGGATCCCCCTGGCTGAGATCCCTCTGCAGCGCATGGGCCTGCAGGTAACCCTCCTGCACCGCACCTGAGGGTGCAGGGACAGTTAATGCACCCGGAGTCTGGGTCCTCTTCCTGGGAGGTGCTCATGTCTGCCACCCCTCTGAAGTGAGGGGGACCAGCACCCCTCTGGATGGGGCCTCCCCACCCCCAAGGATGTTGCCGGAGCCCAGTGGTCCTCAGGGCTCTCCCTCATGTCCTTTGCATATAGGAGAATGTGAAGCTCCCTCCGACTGGGACCCCTACCTGCAGTTTACCCCAAACCAGAGCAGCTATGCCTTAAATGAGTTGGTGCAGCTGAGCTGTGCTGGGGAATATGTGCCATCAGTCCCCCAGGTCAGATGCATTTCCAACGGGACCCAGACCTTGTGGAACGGGACTGCCACCTGCAAGGGTAAGCACAGCCCCACGTCACCCTGAGACCGGAGTCCTAAGCTGGAGGCAAACCCTCCGTGGCATGATCATGCTTCAGCCCCACCTGAGTGACAGGCCAGGAAGGGGGGACCTGGATGCCTCAACTTTCCCTGCTGTCCTGGCAGTGCCAGGTCATCTTTTATCTCAGCACCCAGCTGTGGGCAGCTGCCAGGGTCTGTGCTCCTGGGGAGGGTTACTGTAAGCCCTGCGCCTTCAAACAGTGCCTGGGCATATGGCTGAGGTGCTGGGAGTAGAAGGACCTCTGTGTGAAGGCTGGGGAGTAGCCCAGTCCCTGGTCAGCCTTACCCAAATGGAGCCTGAGTGGGGAAGCCTACACACCTGTAGGGATGGATGGGACAGCTCTTGGGCTGGGCTGCTGCCACCCTTACCTCTGGTCTAGGTTGCGAGAGAGGGATTTGGAGTTGAATGTGGTAACCAAAGGAGCTGGACAGTGTCAAAATCAGGGCAACAGGGCCCACAGCAGTCCCCTTCCCATCCTGCTTACACCCTCTCCTCCTCTGTGCAGAGAGATGCCAGCAGCCCCAGTGGGACTTGAGGCTCCACTTTACCCCAAAGCAGAAGTTTTATGGGCTCAATGAAGAGGTGACACTGAGCTGCTTTATAGAAGGCCCTCCTCCCCTTGCTGTGATCAGATGTGCAAAAGGGATGTCTCAAGGTCTGAAGGACACTTGGGAGGTGAAGGACATTAATGAAGAATGGCATAGGGTGGAAAAGAACCTGACCTGCACCACAGGTAAGTAGGGGAGCAGTAGGTCTCCCCTGCTACATGTCCCTCTCCCCGAGGTGGGACCCCAGACATCCTGCCTTATCTGTGAGACACCTTGGCCACAGCACAGAAAAGGGCCCCAGTTATGAGCAGTCTCCAAGATGGGGAGGGACAGGAGCCTTCAGTGTGGGACAGGTCTTCTCACTGTCCCTCCATCTCCTCCCTGTCTACTCCTGAGCTGCAGCCCATGGGGAAGTTGGAGGAGGCCAGATCCTGCCCCTCAGTTGACCTGTCTCCCAGTGTCCTATATCACCAGCTTCCCCAGGCATACACTCCTTTCCTGCACTTGGGGGCCCTTCAGTTTCCTTGTGGTGTTGAATGCTGACACCACAGTCAGTCATGGCAAAGCCTTGGCCCACTCCTGTCCGAGCATCCCCTGTACCCGAGAAGGACTCTCACGCTTTTGCCCTGACAGGAAAGTGTCCTAAACCCCAGTGGGATAAAAGGCTTCGGTTTCCATCAAACAAAAGAAATTACCAGCTGAATGAAGAACTGATGTTGACCTGTCAAGGAAATCTCAAGCCATCCATCCCCAAGGTCAAATGTACAAGGGAATTTCTACAAGTGAGTTCTGGAGAACTGGACTACGGAGATGCCTGGTGGGGCAGGAGCGGCACAGGTGCCTGGATGCAGCTTGAGAGGGCCGTAGAGTGCATTGGTAAGTGAGGCAGCAGCAGATCTTCCATGTACCCTCTCTACCTTGACAGCCGGTTCTAACATTGCCCAGCTGAGCAGAAGGCATGCCACAGTCCCTCCTTGATGCTGTGTTGCTTGTGCAAACAGTTGAAAAAGACAGTCCAGGCCTGAAAAGAGACAAGGTAGTGCCAGACAGGCAAGCTGGCAACTCCTGCAGTATTTTCTGAGCAATACAGAAGGAGAGTCCCCTCCCAACAAGTCTTGCTGATGGGTCATGTCCTGGCAGATGGTTGGAGGGATTGCTGATAACCCACCACCTACCCCTGCCCCAGCTTCTCACCTCACAGCCCAACTAACACCCACATTCACCTCTGCCAGAAACGTGCCAAAGACCCCAGTTGGATTCAAGACTCCAGCTGACACCAGACCAGGAGAATTACCAGAAGAACGAAGAAGTAATGCTGAGCTGCCCTGATGGTTTCCAGCCACCCTTTGCCCACATTAAATGCACAAGGCAAGCCCAGTACATCAGTAACTGGAAACCAGTATACAGAGGAGTTTGGCTTGGAAGGGGGAGCAGAGGTGGCTGGAACCGCATTCAGTCCAGCATGGAGTGCATCGGTAAGGGAGGCACCAGGAGTAGGATGGTGCTGTGCAGGGGCAGGATGCTGGGAATGTGTCTGGGTGAGAGTTGGCATGGGAAGGTCATGGTTTTCCCTTGGGCTAGTGCCGTGAGGTTTGGTGGCCTGGAGGCAGCTCCTGCAAGGCCAGCATGAAACGTGTGCCGCTGTGCTCTGCCCCAGCACCAAAGGAGGACTCCAACGACCCACCTCCGAGGTCGTGAGGCCCAGGGACCCCGTTGTCGCTCCCTCTGAGCTCTGATGCAGCCCAGCCGGGCACCCTCTGTCCTGCGCTTCCCCCGTCGTGTCTCCCCACCGGCCATGTCACGATGTTTGACTGAGCAGGGCAGTTGCCTCCCTGAGGGAATTCTCTCAAAAGGTCATGCCAGCTCCTGAGAGCACCAAACCCCAGACACCCCCCGAGTCCCTGCCAGGGAGCGAGGGCGATCAGCTTCAGCCTCTCGCTTTCGCTCCCTCTGTCCCGGTGGGGGGAGCAGGGCTGTCGGACCGCAGCATCCTTGCAG
>KL270396.1:14212-36135 GCA_000699545.1 Podiceps cristatus | reverse complement strand
CCAAACAAGGAACCCGAGCCCGAGAGCAATGTCTGACTCACTCACACTGGCCATGCCGTCTGTGGTATGGAACACTCTCTCTGGCCAGTTTGGATCAATGATTCTGGCTGGGCCCTCCCAAGGGTTTGCACCTGCACATCAGCAAATCCTGGGAAACTGCAAAGTGTCCTTGATCGTTCAGCAGCAACGAACAACAGCAGCTGCTGTCACCAGGTTTCACATACTAAATCCAAACCACAGGAGCTGCTGAAAACAAAACCAGCTCCGTCCTGGCTGAAACCAGGTCAATGAGAAAGGCAAATAGGTTGGAGAAAGGAGAAGGCTAAATGTTCAAAGCCTCAGAGATCTCAATCTGATCCCACCTCTTGTTAAATGACTAAAGGGTGATCACTCTTGGCCGGAGTCTTTCCAGAAGAAAGCAGCTCCAGAGACTGCTCCTTGCCTGCCTCTCGAGATAAATGAGTTCATATGGAAATACATTACCTTGAATATACAGGTATACAGACATACTTACTTGAACAATATATACAAACAGATCCCTGCATATACCCAAGCTGTTTCTGTTTGAACTAAGAGCTGCCAGTGCCTCATAGCTTCCAGCAGAGGTGATATATGTGTATACACACACACACACACATACATGCATCAACTTTCCCTGTTTTCCTTGCAAAGGCATGGATGCCTCCGTGCCCTGTGCCTTTGAGCAGGAGGGAATGGGCGTTTCCATCATGTTGGGGTGGGATAGAGCAGAGATGTGCAGACATAAAACAAAGCTATCATGATTGCTTGGAAAGGAGGAAAAATCTCTAATTAAGCAAATGCACACAGAGTCTCATACTGTCCTTAGTATAGCTGTGCTCTCCTTTGGAGCCACTGGAAGAATTTAGTTGAGTGAGCTGGTATATTTTCTTCTGGTCTTTTCTAGTTGCAGATTCAGCCACTTACCTGTGTAAAACTCCTCTCCTTCCCATAAAAACATGGATGCATTTTACCAAGCAGGTCAGCAGTGCTCGATCTGTGGCCTCTGGCATCTGTGCAAGAATCCGAGAAAACAAGCCTCTCACCAGTTAGTTTAAATTAGTAAAGCAGAATTTTACCTTCCACCAAGGCCAGTGAACTGAAAAAGGCTGAAGCCCTCCAGAGTTATTTCAAACTTACAGGTCAAAGATTTGGAGAAAGAGCCTGCAACAACAGCCAGGTGAGGAATGAATGGTGGGTGCCTTCTGCTTTCGCATTCGTCCTCTTGCTCCTTCTTCTAATTCTTCATCTCATTTCCCTTTCCATGGGCAAATGGGGTGAGTGGGTCTCGGGTTGTCTGTGTCTAATGGAGTACAAGGAAATACTGTTGTAATACATATCGCTTATGGTATATTGCAGTCACATAGGTTTTGCGACATTCAATGAAGGAAACATTTTATTGACAGCTGAAACATCCTAAATAGAACTAGGCTGTGCTTTCCCCCTGCAGTCACTGCTTGTGGCTCACTGAATAAGAAGCTCTCCTTAAAATCACAAGCTCAGCCTGGAGACTAGTGATCAGCTGGAATGGGTGGAAATCAAAACAAGGCTGTTGGTTTGGGGTATTATTTTTTTCATGGCACCTGATAAATTTGCCCCCATCTAGAATAATTTGGAGCCAAGATTTTTTTCCAGAGCTTGAGATCACTACTTTGCCTCTTCATACACGTTCTTTGCTTAACAGAGTTTTATTTTTTGTGATATCAAACCAATAAGCAAGGAGCTTGTGGAGACCTGCTCGCACACCTAACCTGGAGAACAGAGGGGAAAACCCAAACCAGAATTGCTGCATCGCTAATGGCGCAGAGTCTCAGATAACAACTGTGGCTGCTGGATATTTAGGCTCTGCATTTAACCTAGCTTTCCTGGCTCCCTTTACAGCTCACGTTCAAACAACAAGCACTTTCTCTTTCCCAAGGCTTTTCTTTAATTGGATTTTTGTTGTACCTTTCCCCCCCCCCCCCCCCCCCCCCTTCTGATCTGTGGCTTAAGAAACTGTAAAAAAAAATAGCTTGGAGGAACCAAAAAGAACCAGCACTCCAGAGAATTTCAGGCAGGAATTACGCAGCCTTCCTAAAAAGCCATTTTGTCTCTTACTAACGGGATGGGGAGGGAAGGGAGATGGGAGGCGTTTTGTTCTGCATGAGTTGATGATGAACATGAAATGCAAGTTTAAATCAGGAATTGAGGCCAATTTCCTTTCTGAAACCAACACCCTAGGAGGTGGGTCAATACTGCTATCCCAGCTTTATATATGGATGTGTAATAGAGCATTTATGATAAATAATGCTTTGGGCTTTGGGAAGCGGCTGGCTTTATTCGCCCTGTACTTGTTTTTCCTGGGGCCTTGCTGGTCCCACAGGGTAGCAGAGCTGGGACTGGCATGGACGCTTCTTGACTCTTGCTCCTGTTCCCAGTGCCTGAACCATAACTGGCCACAATAGTTCCACTATGTGGGTTAGACTGAGGTCTTCACACAAGGCTGTGTAGTGCTTTATCTCATGAACAGCCAGGCCACCTGCAGCAGTGGGCACTGACCTCCTCAAAAGGGGAGAGTGAGCACACTTGTGACCAAAACCCCTTAACTCAGCATCTCTCCTCCTCATCAATCTATGCCTGTTTTTATACCCACTCTAGAGGAGAAAAAACATGAGAGGGACACTACCTGGCATGTTTCCTTCAGCAGCAAACCAGGTGTAGAAATTCCTGCCCCACCACCCTCTGACTCCTGCTTGTTCATCTTTGCTGTTACCTCCAGAGTGGCAGCCCGGCTGCAAGGCTGCGCTTATCCACAGCCTCACTGAAAGCATCCACACTGGAAATAAAACCACCTTCTGCAACAGCCCAGCTGAAGGGGTGGTGAGCTGTGGCAGAAGGTGAGAGCAAACACGGTGGGATGCAGACGAAGGGCCCTTCGCAAGCCAAACATGCAGCGCATAGGTGCTCAATGCTGTGCAGTAGATCCCTGCAGTAACCCTTAAGTCAAGAAATACATTTCAAATAATATGGTGGGCAACCGGATATTGGACATGAGGAAATGGGGAGATATTTTGCATCTCACTACATAGCAAGATTTCTCAGTATGAATCTGCAAGGGGGAGCTATAAACTGTTCCCACTGTGCTTGTTACCAGTCCCCATGGCACTATATCCTACAGAGGTGCTTCAATAAAATTAAGGATTTAGCCTTCTTCAAGAGAACCGCTGAAAAGCACTGTGTACAGTCTTGCCTCTCCAAGGATTTCAGTCCTGTAATTTTGTGAGCCCATGGGCTCACAAACATATATGCACATTGATCCTCATAGCACAAGTGCTTCTGAAAAAGCAAGAGCAGTGCGTATCCTGCTGTCACATAGTTCTGCCAGTTTTCACAATGCACTGGCCGGCAATTACCATCACTTTTGAAGAAGCATTCACTCATGGGCCTTGACTCAGAAACGTTGCAGACGCACTAAAGGGATGGTGAGATTTTTCTCAGGCCTCATGCCAATCACTGCAATGGCAGCAGGATCCAGGCCTGAACTGGTTTTGGGGATGCAGCAGCACCCCCCTGTATAACTAACAACAGTGACTCTGCAGGCACCCTGAAGCCACGGGGTGCTAGAGGGCTTTTTTTCTTCTCTCTTTCCAGAAGAATGCAGCATCATGTTGTATCGGAGCTGCAGCCCCTGGCATTAGCTAGGGATAGGACTGCTGCCAGAGATCTGGAGACATGCTGATTTCCACTCTACTCTGATGGACTTTGTTACCTTATAAAAGAAGCAATCAGCTTTCTTGCAAGAGAACAGGGCTTTGCATTATCGCAGCATTTTTCACTTCCAAATCTCTTTACAAACATTAAATGGTGCATCCTCACAACACACCTCCAGGGGGCTGTGATATGTTTTATCTTAATTTTATAGTTATATTTAATCAAGCAAACAGGAAACTAGTCAAATCATATCATCAAATCTTCATTTTCTGGCCCTCAGGTTAGGCCCATAGGCACAGTCCCATCCTCTGTCTGGCTTGGGGTTGGTCTGTAATCAGTGTGGGAAGGCATTGCTACAGAAAAACAGCCCGGAGAATAATCTGGGGGCAAGCTGCAAATGCCAACACCAGGCTGCAGAGTAACTGCATGTAATAGTTTTACCTTCAAGTGTAAATGTTTAAGCTCTTGGGCATTTGCAACCTTTTCCTCTCAACTTGTCCTACACAATGCATGGCATTTTGCAGCCACAGCTCATCCTCTCTGACCGAATGGCTTATTTTAAAGGCATCTATTCCCTCTAGCTGATAGCCACATAGGCCAACAGAAAATGACCTGATGATAAAACATGGTCATATTAATCTCTCCCAAAGTATATTTTCAGGCTCTATTAACTGTATATAGTCAACAGTGAAGAACAGGTACAGACATCAGGGAAGCAGCAGCGGGATGGATGAACTGGCACCCTGGCCCCGGAGGGGAGCAAAACGTCCCGTGCACTGCCAGGCTGCTGCTGGGAGCCTGCTGCTCCTGCCCCTTTGTCCAGGGCAGATTTCACACTCTTCGGAGGATCTAAATAATTTTTAGTGACCACACTGTGTCTTCCCCCTTGCCCATCCTGCATCAGTGTATTCACATGTCCGTATGCAAAACTTTTTTTAATTTTAGTTCTTTTAATTTTAGTGAATACAATATAGCCATCTGACCACTGTTTGAAGCTCCCAAATAACCTTATTTTTGAGCAAGCGCACTCACTTTTATGTTATGCTGCAATATGATTTTCATAGAGGTTAGAAACCTAAATGAATCACCAAGGCTACAGCCTTGAGTCCCATCCCGGTTGTTCAGACCTCCTGGTCAGGATACACTGCAACAAAACACACTGGGCTCATTTTCATACAGCGTTTCCCAGAGGCTCTGTGTAAATAAAAGGGCTGCGAAAGCCCCCTGACTGTTCCCAACACTTTCATGAGGGCAAAGCCCAGGAAGCTAGAGTGCTTGTACTCTGTGCCTTGCATATCTATAGCCTTTTAACACGAGGTTTTGAAAAAGGCCAATGACTGACTTCAAAGGAAAACCTCACCATGGGATGGTAGTTCCTGATAGTCAGAGATCCTTTAATCTGAACATCATGGTGCATCTGCTGAGAGGTTAAATCCATGAATACTGTCCAGGTTTCTATTTAACATTCAGAGGCCAAACATCACATCTGAAAACATGACACTGTTGTTGTCCTTGTTCTTGTACCAGCCTACACGATTAGCACATCCTACATGATTAACACATCCATATGTGTTTGTACAGCACATAGGACAAATAAAGGCTGGATATCCCCAACTGGAGCCACAGCAGAGTCAATAAACACCAGTGGAAAACTTCTCCACGTCAGTGGATTTCTTGCTTATGGAAGATCACTTGTATGTCTGCATGTCTTACTGCTATTAAGAATTATGGCTGTAATCCTACATGAATTGTTTTTCAGTGTTTTAACTGCAGCTAACCATCAGGCAGGCAAGATAGCACAAGCCGCATGGACTGAGCTAGTCTGTGATCTCACTCCATTACACAACAGTTTTAGGAGCCCTGTGGTGTAACATCGCGCAGAACAAGCTCAAAGGAGTTTGGGGGTCATAGACCATCAGGAGAAATTATTTTATGTCATGAAAGAGAGAAATGGGAATGAATGGAAGTTCAAAGTCTAGATTACCATAAGGCCAGCAAAACACATTCCTATAGCCTGCATGTGTACGAAGACATCATACTTGGCTCATTTCCTTTTCTCTTGCCCGTGGCAGCCGCAGCTTCAGCTCTGCTGTATTTGTGCTACATCAATGTCTCAATAAAACTGTGACTGTGGGGCCTGATCCTCACCTAGTAGGTAGCTCTCTTGATGCCGGCATGTCTGTGTGAACACCAGCCAGGGCTCAGGCTGTCAGCTCTGTCCTGGGCAGGGAAACACTATTTCCATTACATTATCTCTTTCATTTATTGGCTTTCTTTCCCCTTAAAGGCATTTATATTTCAGTCATAAAATATGCTCAGATTCAAACTTGTCCTGGACTAGGTCTCCTCCAAAATGTTCGTATTTTAAGTTTCTATTCAATTTTCCCGTAAAAGCAGTATGTCTGCAGGGAATCACTGGGAAGGGCAGGCTGGGCTTAAATCTGCCAAATTCAGTTTGGATTTATATCAGCACCGAACGCCTGTCGGGGGGTGAGGCAAAGTCACTTTGAACCCAGAGGGAAGAACCAAGGACTGGAGGAGATGGGGACACTGAAAGAGCATGAGGGAAAACAGAGCTCTGCAAAATAGGGCTCCCACCCTGCTAGCAGGAAGGTGCAGAAGAAAACAGTACTGTTAACCTCCCCCGCTCCCCCCCCCAGCTTTTCCTCAGGGATTGCTAACCAAGACACATGGAAGGTCTTTTGCTTTTCGAACCTCTGCCAGGGCTTGCCTCCAGGTCTCTCCCTGCTTCTGAGGACGGGGCTGGTTCGGGCATCCTGACCGATGTCTGCACTTACCTCTGCTATCTCCATGTGTCACGTGCTTCCTCCCTGAAAGCTTTTGGTCAGAAGGAGCAAACTCACTGCAGTCCCATGGTTTAAACTCTTTAGATTGCTACTACTAAAACCAATTGAGGAGCAACTACCCAAGTACATGAGCAAGCTGACCTAAGAGTCCTTAAAAACCTGGGGAAAAAAACTCTGAAGGCTTTTAAGAAACCACATTATTCTAACAGCTCAGAATTTAGAAAAATACTAATGCTAGATTTTTTTTTATCATGCCCAAAGCACAGAGAAGAAGACTAACCCATTGGTCAGAAGGAAAGCTCATTGTAAACCAGTCAGGATCCCACATCTATGTTTTCCTACCAAAACAGCTACCCCAGCATTTTAAGCAATTGCTATTTCAAGATCCGATAGGCCACATGAGAGATTACTTCTATCTACTGCATAATATCTGCAATTTTTATGCAGTTTCACTGGATTTTTGACGCTGTCTCGTACTTTTACTGGGCTTTGCCCTCTGCTGTGGCGAGCACCATCTTTAAAAGAAACCCCACTCCCATCTGTATGCTTAGTGTTTTGCAGAGCTTTCAAGTTTACCAAAGCACATCCTGATGTTCCCTCTGTATCTCCCTGGGAGCCCTCGTGCAGCAGCCTCCTGCGGTTGTTTTAGTTATCTGTATACTTTTCTCCTTGAATCATATGACTTCTCCCTTCCTAGACAGATTACACAAGCTGTTCCTTACCCAGACACCATGAGTCTTTCCACCCCCAGACATTGCCACACAGCTCCTTGCTGAGCCTCTCTTTCCATAAATAATACATGTCCAGATTTCTGAAATCCTTTGTCATCTTCCTTGATTCAGATGTCAATGACCTCTGTTATGACATTGATGTGATTTCAAACAGGTACGTCTGTAGCTAGAATACCATTTAATAGGTTTTTTCTTATTATTTAAATAGCAATATATACCGTACTCCTTCATGGGTGGAGCAGTGAAATTACCATGACTGTTTTTGTGCCCCATTAGCATCGCTGATCTGATTTAACACAGGCAAGCTCACATAGCCTCTTATTCAGCATTTTCCATGGAAGAGGTGCAGGTGAGCCATGTACACAGAGCTCGTGGGTTTGTGTCATATGCGAGGAGGCAGAAGAAGATGGGAGGGAATCCATGCCACCTAACTGAGGGGCTGTAGTTACAGCCCTAATTATTCAGTCTCTTTCTTTAACCACTGTTTAACATAATTCCCTTCCCTCTGTCAGAGGGACGTGCTTGGTTTTCCCATGTCACTCCCAGAACTCTGGTACAAGAACAGCTTCACTGTAAGTGTGGTGACCTGAGCAAAGGCACAGTATATGGGATCATCTGCACCACAGGGACCATCCTCATGGGCATGGTAACAAAAGTGAGATTCCCGTGCTCAGCCCAATAAAATCCAGTGTTTCCACTGAGATCAGGAGCAGAAGCACATGAGATCCATTCCAGTTTTACCAGTAAAGCATCAGTTACTGAGTAAACAGTGTTGATTTTTCTCCACAGAACCGTTTCCTCCAGAAGATGATCTCCTTTATCTCCATAATGACATTGTTTTCACGACGTGTCTCTCCCTGTGAAAAGGCTGCCTGTCTTGTGCTGCTTTGTATGGTCAATAACACACACATCCTTAAGAAGGAAGATGTGCTTTTCACAATGGCTCTACTTTTACTGGATCTGAGGACTGAAGCCTCTCTCTGTGCTATGATGTACGTTACAGCTGCAACACAGTACTACTGTGTTTATAACCAGGGGCGACTGCTTTCTTAAACCTCTGCCTTCTGGAGTTCTGCTGTTGTCCCCTGTCCCGACCTGCTCTGCTCCCACATGCATGAGCATCCTCCTTCACCCATCCTCTCTGTGCAGGCAGCTCATGGCCCTGCCACACTCCAGTGTTTGTCTTGCCGCTTGTGCAGTTCGTAGAATCATAGAAGTGCCCAGGTGGGAAGGGACCTCGAAAGATCATTTGGTCCAGCCTTTTGTAGGAAAGGGAACCTGGATGAGATTATCTAGCACCTTGTCCAAATAGCATCTTGAAAACCTGTAGTGAGGGGGCCTCTACCACGTCCCTGGAGAGGTTGTTCCAGTGATTGATTGCTCTCATGGTAAAAAATTTCTTTCTTATATTGTGATGAAACCTCTCCTGGTGCAACTTGTACACTTCTCCCCTTTTTTTCCCATGTGACTGCTTGTGAAGAGACACTGTCCATCCTCTCTGTAGCTGCCTGTCGTGGTTTAACCCCAAACAGTAACCAGACCATGCAGCCGCTCACTCACCCCTCCCCTCCCCAGTGAGGTGAGGAGGAGAATTGGAGGGAGAGAAGTTGCAGTTGAGATAAAAACAATTTACCAGGACAGCAAAGGAAAATACAAAAATATATTAATGATAATGTAATGATAATGTGTAATGATAATGTATAAGGATAGTAGAATATGTAAAATGAACAATGCACAGTCTCTCACCACCCGAGAACGGACAGAGCCCGTCCCAAGCTGCAGTCAGGGAGCAGGGATATTCCCCCGCAGCCATCCCAGAACAGCAAGTTCCAGAGAGAGCGAATGAGGGAACAAACAGACAAACAAACAGACCCAAATGAAATAAAACAGAAATAGGGGAACAAGAAGGGAACATGAACAGAACACGAACCGAACAAGGAACCCGAACTAGGAGGGCAATGGCTGCCCCCCCTTTACCCCAGCCATGCCGTCTATGGTATGGAACACTCTCTTTGGCCAGTTCGGATCAACTATTCTGGCCATACCTCTCCCAAGTTTTTGCATGTGCGCATTAGCAAAACTTGAGAAACTGCAAAATGTCCTTGATCGTTCAGCAGCAACCAACAACAGCAGCGTGCTATCGCCATTTTTCACATACTAAACCCAAAACACAGGAGCTGCTGAAAACAAAACCAGCTCCGTCCTGGCTGAAACCAGGACGCCACCCTGTAAGTACTGAAATACTGTGATGAGAACTCCCCTGAGCCTTCTCTTCTCCAGGGAAAAGGGACCTAACTCCTTCAGTCTTTCTGCAAAACTCCCGTGTTCACAGCGTCTCCTGCTAGACATACAATGTTTATACAGGATCTCCTTGCACAGCCCGTGTTTACTGCCCGTGACCCTGCCACTCTCCCGTGTTTATATTCTGTGGCCCATATTTACATCCTGTGACATCCGAGGCCCTGCTGCCTGTTCGTGTTTTTGTCTTCCAACATCTGTCGCTCAGTGCACCTTTGCTCTTGGGTTCAAAGTTTAAAATGAAATGTAGCCATAGGCAGAAGATAAAAAAAAACCCACAAGTGAAACAAGACACCTACATCCTTGCGTACTTCTGCTGATGTCCTTGATATGAATTGATCTTTCCATCCCCCTTGATATGCAGCCAGTGGACCCTTTGTACTGTGTGGGATGCAGAGATCAAAACAAGCACATTTAATGAGCTCATTTCTAACAATATTTTGAAACTGTCTTTTTCTAGTGTATCTCCTAAATTCTCTCTGGCTATACTTTGCATTTCTCTCATTAGAAACGTGCTCTTCCAGTCAGGCCACTGACATTGCATTGCCCTCAGTTGGAAGCTGAAACATAATTTGAGGTGCCTAAACTCACATTTACACACATACACAGGGTTAAAACTCTCAAACATGCATTGACCTTTTTAACCCAAGCAGCTCACCAAAATTTGGGATCTTCTAAAACATTCCAGTTGCAGGAAGAAAAATGAAAATGGGTTCAAACATTTTTATAGTGGGTGGTTTGCTGCAAGAAAGTACGAAGTCCTACTTCCCTGAACGCAGGAGCAGTAAGTTACTATTTGTGCACAACTGGCTTTATTTTAATCACAATTCCCAAACTATATGAGCTCTTCTCAGCTTTTCCCTCTGTGCCCTTTTCCCAGCAGCACGTGGCTGTGATTTCTCAGGCTGCCCGCCTGCTTTGCCTGCAGTTTCAGTGCTGGGGTTCTCTGCTGCTCAGTCTTGGGCTCATCCATTGCTCTGTTTGCACATCCAGAGTCCAAATGATCCCCAGAAAAATTTCTTCACTGGGATCTATCAAACTCCTGTGTTGTCAGTGCCTTTCTCTGTGCTTACGTTGGACTTCCGAGGACCCTGGTTTCCTAAAAGACCTAAATGGAATCTCACAGTTAAACAAAGACTGGGGAGGATGTGCTGGTCAGGATCTTTTGCTCAATCTGCATCACAGCTTTCTAGTTTCACAGCCGAGCTGTGCACTGACATCCCCTTGCACCCACTTGGAGAGGCTGCAGCCAATTCTCCTCCAGCGTCCCGTCACCCCATGGTTGGTGCCGACCCTGCCAGAGCAGTCTCTATTATAGCTGCTCCCCCTGCTATTTCCCCTGAAGTTACAGTTTCTATGTAAATGCTCTCATCTGGCATTTTTGGAGGGTCTGAAACGGGGGTAGAGACCGTTCGCACAGAAGGTGGATCTGACACAAGCCTCCCACAACGGGGCTGGGCTAGGACGGGGCCAAATGGTTTCTGCATCCACTGTGGTGGCTGGGGAGGATGCTCACAGCCCTGAACACTCAGGGACCAGAAAATGCCAGATTTCAATCAGGCCCAGGCTGGGCCTGTAATGACGATAATGGCTCATACTTTAAAGAGTTTGAATTCATCAACATTTGGAGTGTGCTGTGCTGTCAGGCCCAATTATTACTGTTACGCGTTGTCCTGCTATTTGATCTAACTCACAAATTGTTTTGTTCTGCCCTGCAATGATTTGGAGCTAGGGGTCCCTTACAACACAAAACTTTCTATGATTCTATGAATAAGTCAAGTTTCATGAGTGCATGAAGGGTGCATGCTCAGAGGCATCATGCCCGCTACGGGCCATCACTCCCTTATCCCTCCTCAGAGCCCTGCAGCTTGCGTGTGGCTGCAGAGGTGTGCAGTGCCCATGGGGCGGATGTACCGCAAGTCATTATTTCCAAGGCTACAGCACAGATGTTTTTAGAAACATGCCTTTTGTCTCCTCAAAATTCACCTGGATACAGTGTGCATCCATGGCTTTTACTTTTCTTCACGTTGCCTTTTGGCACAACAAATGTATGTGCCGTAATCAGACTCTTTTCACTCTTGTTTTTGATAATCTGAGGAGATTTAGCTCATATACCTCATTGGAAGTGTGTTGGGTTTTTTTTTACTTCCAGTGCCAACTGATTCCCATCACACATCTCTTGACTTCTCTAGCTTGCCAGTGTGCTTTAAAAAAGACACCAGAACTGCAAGAATTTTTCCAGCATCAGCTTCAGGCAATTAGGGAGGCAAAATGTCTTCTGTGCTCCTACTGAAAAACTTCCTTGCTTGTATAGACAAAAATTGCTTTCTCTTCTTCTGTCACATTGGGAGCCAGATAAGATCCCTAAATCCTCCAGTGTTACTGCTTTTCAGTGGCAGACTCATTCTGCAGATGGTCAGCTCTCTTTGCCATGAAATCTGTAATTTTCCATCTCTGATTTAAAACACAGGTTGTTTGAATCAGCTCAGTTTAGCTCTCCAAATGATTCTAGATGACAGCCTTATCTTTATCATTATTTATCATTCTGACAAACTTTGTGTTGTCTACAGTAAATTATCTCAGCAGTGTTTCTTGTATTTACTTCCAGAACAGTGCAGAAAATGTTGAATAGCAATGAGTATATACTGATCCCTGCAGTTCTTCATTAGATGATTCCCCATTGGCCGTCATTTTTTGAGACCTATCAATTAGCATGTTCATGATCCAGTTAATGTGTTCTTTATTGACATTGTATGCTGTTCTTTTTAATTGCAATGCTGCATGAGTACCAAGCTCTAAAAACCCCCCATTTACCATCACTGCTCAACTCTGCAGTCCTCCCAGTAATGAAACCAAACTAGTCTGAAAAAGACAGTGAACCATGTGTCTGCCATTAATTACGTTCTTATAGTTTCCTTCTTTGATAACTGAATCTTGCTAATGGAAGTATTCCTATGGCCTTTTCTGAGAGCGGCAGGGTAACTGGCCTGTAGTTACGTAAATAATCTTGATGTCCATGTGTGACTGCCTTCACATGGGTCCATTTCCAGCCTTCTCGAATTTTCCAGCTTTTCCAATGTTTATCATCAGTGCGCCAAGTTTCCCTTCCCTGACTCCTTTACGGCTTTTGACTTCAAGTTACCTGGACCTGCTGGTTCTCAACTATGTTCACCGTTGCGCTGTTAATGGACTGGGAAGCCATCAAAACCCACTGTTCTCTTTCTTGCCAGTACAGAAGGATTTATTGAATGTTTTCACTTTCTTCTGTGAAGCTCCCAAAAGGAGGTTTCTGGTTGCAATTTTACAAGGAAGTTACAAAGTCTGGTCCCCGTGCCAAGTTCCCCATTCATGTAGGGTGTTTTTCTCTGGCTCCATCCTATCTGGATATAAGCATGTTGGCAAATAGGACTGGCAGAGACTTGCTGTGTTATAATCTTATAGTGTTATGATATAATCCCTTTCACAAATTGTTTAAACATAAAAGTGACTGATTTGTTTGTTTCTCTAGGAAAGGCTCAGAGAACCTCATTCGTCTGGAAGAAACTTATTTCCTATTTCCAGCCTAACCTTATTCTTGGCTATTTTATAACTATTTTGCTGCAGCAACATTTTCCTTTTTCTTAAGCGTCTTTTCCATCCCTTGCATGTACTCTTGTGTTGTATAACAGCCATATTATACAACACGGTCTTTCGTGTGATCGGTTAAGGAGCCAAGGTGTTTTGGTTTCTCCATGTGTAATGGACTCCCTGTTCTTCCAACCATTCAAGCTATGATTTTCTGAATGTGTTCCAGTTTGAATTCTTCTTTCCTGACCTTAGGATGACCAAATGATGATTAAGGTTTTGCATAACAGTACTGATATTTCCATATTTTTGCTGGCAATGCTTCATTCAATGAGTCCCACTTTTCTCTCTTAAATGACCTATTACATGTATTCTTGCTGCTTGTTATGGGATGGAGACACTAAGGAGATGGCAAGAGAACTAAAATTACAAATACTTATAAATCATAGGCTGCATTTTCCAAAATCTCCACAGTATCTTAGGGGGCAAATCATGGGTGTTCCAGTTGTACTGTAGTTTTCTGTAGCAGGTAGCCATGTGACACAGATGTGCCCTTTAAATTCAAATTCTGGTAAGACCCTACTTGCACCTTTAGGTCCCTAAAACATCTGACCTCAAGCACGTGTAGTACCTCTTAAGAAAGATTTCAGCTTGTAGGTCACTTAAACATTTTTTAAACAATTCCCTGAGAGGTCATACCGTGGGCATGCAGTGCAGCTCTAAGAGCCCTGTAAATGGGATGCATAAGTAGTGACTAATCATGACTGTATGGAAAGTACATACGGAAAATGCTTTGAAGGTATTTGACTAATAAAAGCAACGGTAGAATTTTCCTTAAATGATCTTATACTGGGAAAAAGCTTCTAGGAGTTTTCCATTGAAGACTGAAGGATAGCTCACTGACAAACCTTGCTCCAGAAAAGGAACATGTGTAATATCCCCGGTCTTCTCACTTGCATCTACTCTGGGAGCTTAGTGCCCAATATTTTTATGGTATTGACTTTCCTCTTTTTATATCATGCTTATCACCTTACACCTTGCAGAAAATTGTCCTTTCTCACATTTGGCAAGGGTTCAGGTTCCCCCACCCAGAAAGAGAAGACCCAAGAAGGCCAGCAGGGATAAGCAGAGGCAGAGGATGGTCACTGCATGAGGAAGACCTCTGCGTGTCTCAAGTACTCTGCCAGTACATGTCTGTAAAGTCTGTAAAGTCATGAAGAAAGAGGGTCAACTGAGAAGAATTGTCTGCTTTTACTGCCAATAAAAGACCAAAAAGAAGACAAGAGATGTAAATTCAAAACACACAGAATTAAATACTTCTTTACACTGTGCCCGAGTCCCTACGCTATGGGCATGTATAGACTGATGGAGTACATGGGGCAAGTGCATTTCCCTTATATTTTTCCCTAGGTGTCTGGGTTTTGTCCCTGTTAGAAACATGATTATAGACTAGCCGAGCCCCTGGTTGGAGCTGGCATGAACATTTTCTATTTTGTGTGGTATAGGTGCACGCCTGCTCATCTTTGGCTGTGCTACACTGTCAAACATGGGCTGTTGACCTACTTCCCTGTAGTACTGCATGAACAGAGAAACACGAGGGAGGTTTTGGTGGAACCGTTGTGGTGCTTGGTTCCTGTCCATGGCAAATCAATATTGTGGCAGGTCACCGAGACTAGCTGTATTTCTGATCACAACCAGTTTGTGTTGCCATTAATTATTTCCTCTTTGCTTGACTTCAGTGTGCCACAGTGGCTACTGACTCCTCCTCGTCTCTGACAGCATGGCTTCATGTTGCAATTAAACCAGTTTTGGAAGTAGTTGGTGTGTAAAACAGTGCTCCTGCTTTGCTCTCTCCTCCATCCTTGGCTACACAGCCTCTCCCCACCTCTCCGCTGCCCTGGCACTTACCTCACTCCACAGTAAGCTGATTCGGGGATTCAGTCCATCAGAAATTATTCCTTATTTTGTGGGCTTGTTGCTCCTACGGGTTAGCACCATGAGCTGGTTCACAATGAGGTCAGAATACTGTTACTAGTTCAAGGGAAACAGTGGGAGGGGATGGGAAAAGGGAACAGGAGGACACTTTTCATGAGTTGTTGTTACATCATGAACCCTCATCCCAGAAAGCTCTTAATCTGTCTGGATGGAGAGTTAGCATCTCATCTTTTCCTGTGTTTTCAGCTCAGGCATTCTTTTCTTAGAAACAGTCATGCATGAAAGACATAGGGAAACCAACACTATTTTAACATATGACTATTCTTAAAATAATGTAAATGAGATCATTAACCAGCCCCTAATTAACTGTATGGTAATGTTTTTCAAAACAGACAATCAAACCTTAACTATGCTCACATTAAAATACTGATATCAAGTCTCTGCTCTAATAATGTTAGATATCCAATAGCAATTTCAAGCATTTAATTAAACTATTTCTTCAGGTTAATAGATCAACTTGCACTTCAAATTATCTTTATGCTCTTTACAAACAGCAATTAATTAAGCCTTATGCTACTTCTGACTAGTCAGTTAACAGTATTATACCAATGATATGAGGTCCAGAGGGGCTTGACAGTTTTCCCCTCCCATCATGCTTCCCTGAGGAGGCAAAGGTAGCCATTCACCTCTGCCTGGTGCTGAAAGTTAGGTGACAGGGACCTCGGCTCAGGACTAAGGTGCCCAAATTATGATAAAAGAGACAATGACAACAAGTTCAGTGTGCTTGGACTCAAGCAAGAAATAGGTTGAGACAGTTTGTCTTGGGGAATCTGGTCACCTGCAGGTTGACACTTCTGAGACCATGATGCATTTCAGAAACACTTAGGTACTTACTTCTAACTGGTGTAGGACAGAAAAAGGGAGAGGGAGCAAGATCAAATAGCACAGGGCAAGGTCCAGACTGATGGTGCTGGTGTCTGCGATGGGCTCGGGCAGGACCTGTGTGTTATGAATGGGCAGGTGGCTGCCAACGCTGCCAGCCTGGCATGGGCACCAGCTTGATGATATGCTCCGGGATGCTCCACCTTTCCATGCACCTGTTTCCTTGTCAGCCAGGAAAAGCTTTCTATGGGATTATGGATGAGTTTACCTACACACTCTGTTGTTTATTATCTCCAACAGTTTCTCATGCCACATCCTGTGGTTTTGCTCAGTTAGCCTCCTCTGAAGTCACGGTCTATTTAAGGGCCTGGTCATTTGTCTGTAGCTCTAACACAAGGCACAAAGGCCAGGAGACAGTCCAGAGAAACCACACCACAGCATCAGTGGCTTCCTCAACACCTGAGTGCAGAAACACCACAGCTTGGGATCTCAACATTAGGCAAAACATAAAGCTAGATGAGGAAGGCAAACCCAGGTCTCCTCGCCTGCATCTGTGTGTCCTCCTACAGTGTCCAGCTGCTGCCAACTCATTTCTTCCTCCTCCCAGCAGAACATCTTCTGGCTGACAGCAGTGGGTTGCTGTACGTTTGAGACTCCTTTGGGGAGGAGAGGGGAGGGTTGGGTCCCAATCTTGGCCTGTTGCAGTCAAGCAAAACATCTCTCACTCCCAGTTTCTCCAGCGCCTGCATTTCAAGCAGTGGAATCCCTGTGCTGCTAGTGATCCATGTCCAGGGGAGTGCCTTGCTCTGAAACTTGAATGCACAACGGCTTTTGAAGGTCAAAGATCAATATCTTCCACTGTCCTAACTCTATGCTGGTTTGGGACAGAGCTAAAGAGGTCTGGATTATGCAGTCCCCAAACTATCTTCTTGATCTCTTCCAGCACCTGTAAGTGGTTGACTCCTGCTCTGCCAAATCGCTCTGTGATTCGGTTGCAACACTGCTGCCTGACTTTGGAGTGGCACGGGATGTCATGAATGTCTGAAAAAAGTACAAAGACAATTTGATGGAGGGCACCTGAGAAGTGTAACCTGCAAAACAAGTTTAATGAAATGCTTTAAATTGCTGTGAGTTATGTAACCACATTAAAACAGTAGCATCAACACCAAAACATTGAACAGAAGCTAGGATTTTCCAAGCTGGGATAGTCAAAAAGTGCTGAGAATTCAACATCCTCAGCCACATTACTGCATATGCAGATGATAAGGAATCAATTGATGATTTTTCTGGTAAAACAGTCACTACAGTTTGGCAATTACTCCTTGTGTTGCTATTTATCTCAGCAAGGTGCACCAGAACTCCCTAGGGCATGATTCTCCACTTTTTCTGCAGCACAGAAAGGAGGAAGAGGATGGAGCAGAAGACAAAAGCATGTGTTGTCCCGGATGACCTACACTTCTCCCCTCATTAGAAGTTCTCCCAAATAGCCAAGTCCCTTTTGCAATCTGTTCGTCTCAATGTATAACTTTATTTGGATTAGACTCATTTGCATTGACGAGATATGAGATGATGGAGATTTTTAAATTTCTTTTGGGGAAGTGACTTTCTTGTGCAAGTAATAGTCCAAATTTTGGTGTCATTGTCTAAATCCCCATTCTTTACTGTGATCAAAGCTTAATGTTGTGTTGATGACCTGAACATCTTTCCTACAAAAGACTGCTGATTTTCATCATCGCTGAAAAGGGGCAATGGCCATATAAAATCAGCTTGCCATACAGTGAAATGTGGAAGGAGTCCTCATGTGCTGAAGCTGAGGTCAGAGATGAGCCCTTTCTGCCCTGTGATAGCCTAATTTTGAAGCAGGAAATTCCTCAGAATAGCCAGCTCCCAGTCCCAGCTGAAAGCTGGATGATAGAAGTGCTGTGAAATATTTAACTGTGTATAGTAGCAGAAGATTAAGAACAGATGTGGTCTAGAAAATCAGCTACACCTAGAGCAAACACAAACCTCCATCCTCCATCCCTGGCTCCAGCAGCACCCGGCATGCTGGTGTCCGGCTGGCAAGGGCTCTGCCCGCCAGCGCTGCGGTGCCCGCAGCCGGCCAGCCGGCACCTCCATCCCTTGTCGTGCTGGTGCTCTCTCCCTCCCGGCACACAGGAAGAGCTGATATTCCCTCTTTTCTCAGGAGTTGCCTTTATATCTGATTGTCTGTGATATAAATGCTCCAAATCAAGTCGGAGTGCCTGGGAGCACAGGGAGGTGACAATGCTGCAGGAGCCACTCTGCCGTGGCTGCTACCACCCAAAGATGCAGGAGGAGCATGTGTTGCATGGAGAGGTAATACACGTTCTTAGACAAACTGATAGAGCTGGAAAAAAGAGATAGACAGTGCAGTCCCAGACCCCCTTTGCTA
This sequence comes from Podiceps cristatus, assembly GCA_000699545.1. Lineage (NCBI taxonomy): Eukaryota > Metazoa > Chordata > Aves > Podicipediformes > Podicipedidae > Podiceps > Podiceps cristatus. The sequence goes on along the minus strand of KL270396.1, from coordinate 17,797 downwards.
CACCTTTTGAGGAGTCTCTGAGCCTGAAAGTTTTCCTTTCTTGCTTTTTAAAAGGGGTTACTGAAACGGCTGTGACCATGGAGCGACTCAACTAACAGATACACAGTGGCATTTACTAAGTGGCCAAGGCATGTTTGAGCTGCAGACATAGCTTGGGCAATTGCCGTTTGCAGCTGAGCACTCAGATTATCCTACCCTCCACGTGAGCTACAGCACTGCAAACCAAGAAACTCTTTCTTGGGGGCATTTTGGTGCTAACTCAGGCCGCTGTGGGACTCCCAGGGATGTGTTACATGTGTGTGGTGGTCATCTGGGCTGCTGCATCACAGGATGCCAGCCCCCCAGCTCAGCCTGCGGTTGGGCGCATGGTGGGGTTTAACCCACAATGGTAACCAAATACCAGATGGCCACTCGCTCACTCCCCCACTCCCCAGTGGGGTGAGGGGGAATCATAGAATCATAGAATCATAGAATGTTTTGGGCTGGAAGGGACCCCCAGAGCCCATCTAGTCCAACCCCCTGCAGTGAGCAGGGACACCATTACCCAGATCAGGTTGCTCACAGCCCCGTCCAACCTGGGCTTGAATGTTTCCAGGGATGGGGCCTCCACCACCGCTCTGGGCAACCCGTTCCAGTGCTTCACCACCCTCATTGTAAAGAATTTCTTCCTTACATCTAATCTAAACCTACCCTCTTTCAGCTTAAAACCATCACCCCTTGTCCTGTCACCACTGTCCCTACTGAACAGATTCTCCCCCTCTTTCCTATAGGCCCCCTTTAAGTACTGGAAGGCCGCAATCAGGTCTCCCCGCAGCCTTCTCTTCTCCAGGCTGAACAAGCCCAACTCTCCCAGCCTGGGGAGAACCAGAGAGAGAGGACTCACAGGTTGAGAGTTCACCAGGACAAGAAAGAAAATGATAAAAAGGTATTAATGATAATAATAAAATATGAGGATTATAATATATATAAAATGAATGATGCACAACTTCTCACCACCTGATGACCAACAGCCCGTCCTGAGCAGCAGGCAGGGAGCAGGGATATTCCCCCGCAGCCATCCCAGAACAGCAAGTTCCAAAGAGAGCGCGAGGGAACAGACAGATGAATGAACGAACAAACAGGCCTGAACAAATGGGGAAAAAAAGGGAAAATAAGGGAACAAAAAGGGAACATGAACAGAACATGAACTGAACAAAGCAACACATGAAGGGGGCAATGGCTGACCCTCCCTTACACCGGCCATGCCATCTATGGTATGGAACATTCTCTTTGGCCAGTTCAGATCAACTATTCTGGCCGTGCCCCTCCCACGTTTTTGCTCCTGCACATCAGCAAAATTTGGGAAACTGCAAAATGTCCTTGATCGTTCACCAGCAACGAACAGCAGCAGCGTGCTGTCACCATGTTCCACACACTAAATCCAGAACACAGGAGCTGCTGGAGACAAAACCAGCTCCATCCTGGCTGAGACCAGGACAGTGTAGGGCGTGGGTGTCTGACCCATGAAGAGAAGCCTCGTGCTTTTGTCTACTGCTCCAGAAGGAGCAGCTGAATTCAGATTGCCACCAGTCAGGGGTTGCAGCATGCACTTGGAAGCTGGGAACAGCCAGCACCCAGCAACCCCTGTCATGATGCTTCCTTGCTCATGTCAAGGACAGAGCAGGCTGGGGCCCTTCCTGTAGCGTTTACTGCTCCTATTTACCTGGAAATGCCTTAATCCTTGGATAGATGTGAATGTGAAGTACCACAAAGCCGGGGATTGTTTGGGATTGAAACATCATTTTAGGCTTGTAATGGGAACTGGGCAGCATGTGGGTGCACAAACTCACATTTAGGTTGCTTAAAAGACATGAAAGTACTTTCCGGGGTGTGAGTTACCAGGGTTTTCCAGGTACTGACAGCTCAGCACTTTCAACGACTGTAGTTGCATTTCTTCATTACAGCATTTCTGAAAGTTAAGTTTCTTTTATCTGGGTGCCTTCAATAAGGATTCAGGATTGTAAAGTTTTGGTCCTGGAGTTTGGAATTTCATCCAGTTCCAATATTTCCTTGCTCCCTGGGTCTCATTCCAGGGCCTTATGCTTTGGACTTACATTCATTATTTTCTAAGCATATTACGTTCTGATACCTTTTTGGTGTTACCCAGTAGATATTTTTATAAGAGTTTTGTTTAGTTGTAACTATCGTGTGTTTTCATAATGAATTCAAGGAGAAAAAAGGAGGAAAAAAAAAAAAAAAAGATTGTAAGATAGTTTAATTCCTTTGCATAGAGATTACAGTTGCTCGGGCAATTCTTTGTCTCCTGATGATGACCCAGCGAATGGGAATGGGAAGTTTTTGATGGCTACCCAGAGGTGGCTGGCTCTGACTCACTGCACACAGTTTTACCTACAGCCACTTGAGTCACGAGGAGAGGCAGAGCAGCTGATATGAGAGGCAATCATGCAAAGGATATTACAACCATGAAGGTACTTCAGGCACAGCTCCTGGTGGACAGCAGAAGCAAGGCACAAATATATCTATGTAATTCTTAATGAACTACATAAAGTGGCTGGATCCCTCCCCCCCCCCCCCCCTTATTTCCCAGACCATAAACCAAATCTTCAGCAGGTATAAACTGGCACAGGCTCTTTGACTTCAAAGGAGTTGCATGAGTTTGAACCAACAGAGGTTCTGGCGCCATATGGCCCTAATTATGTTAATGTGAGGCCCAAAGGATGCAGTGCAATAATAAAAAGGAAATACTGTGTGATCCATCATAGCTTTGGCACTCAAGGCAGGACTTTCAAAGATATTTAGGCACCAAAAGAAGCAGACAGGTGCGTAGAAGATTTTCTGTATTCCATTTCCCCACGATAAAAATTTATTTCCTTTCTATCCCAAACCAGGCTTCAGAGTCCCTGCAAAGGGAGAAAACCTGCTTGCCCACAGTGGCCAGGAAGAGACATTTTATTTTTATCAACATGGAAATTAGAGATATTTTTCCAAAGTGAACCTCTAACTACTTTGTCTCTAGACTTACTACCTCTCTGAGTGCTCAGCGGGGTACCGGTGCTTGCAGCCTGGGGTGGCACCGCGCCAGCGCCTGCTGACACCCATCAGGGTACCAGTAAGTCTGCCGCAAGGCATACCTGGAGCAAAGCTTCAGCAGTAGGTAAGGAAAGGATCTCAAGAAGATGAATGGTTCAAACCAGGCTCGCTGGCCCCGATGAGCATCTGCTGCGTTGTGCGAAGCCATGCTGCCCCATTAACCCGGCTCCTCGCAGTTCTGTCCCGGCACATGGAGCTGCAGGAGGATATTAGAAGGACAAGTGCAATGGATTTCCCTTCTCTGCAGATGGAAACCTACGACACCCTGAGTTCCCCCAGGCCCATTGGTATGGAAACCGTCAGCAGCATGGATACTTCCTTTGATTTTAAATCCAAATAACTAACCGCTGTTATTCTTGGACATTTATATTACATTTTCCTCATATTTTCCATCTCATGGATGATTAAAAACAAATTATTGCATTAAGGTGTTTGAAGTTTGGATGCTCTGTGCAGCACTTGCTTGTTTCTAAGTCCTTGTCAGGAATTTCTTGC
>JMFS01062490.1:0-17590 GCA_000699545.1 Podiceps cristatus | reverse complement strand
TATATATATTAATACTGTAAATGAGATATTTACAGCATTAAAATTGAACTGCACATCAAAGAGGATTGTAATGTCACATTAACTTTAAAAATTTTCAACTTTACGTGGCAAACCTAGTTCTCAAAATTGCCTTTTATGGTAGTTTCCTACTTTCAAGATCTGATTTTTGAAAATAAATTGATCATGCATTTAATGTAGAAAAAAAATATTTTTTAACCATTTTATACAAGAAGTGCACACATAATCCAAAATGGGGTTTTGGGAGATGCTAGAAAACAAACATCCTGGGTAGCTCTGAAAAGCTCATAAATACAAATCATCCAAAGCCAACAGCGACACTTTCCAACTACCTTCTCCTATTAAGACGTCCCTTCCACCAATGGTCAGGATCCGCCGTATGAAGATGCAGCGCCAGTTTTTCACCCTGCTCTGGGACAGCATTAACCACTGCTGTTAAGTCGTATTTAGTCATCTTGCAATTTTCTTATCCTTTCTTCTTGTCCTTTCACCAGAACAGATGGAAAACAAAGCCATTGTCTCAGTTCATGCTGCCAAAAAAGTTAACTAGAGCATCATGGACTGAAGCAACGGAACAGGAACAATTACCCTGGAGACCAGAATTTCTCAGTGACACTATTCTGAGCCAATTCCTAACCCTGGTACTCAAAGCAACTGTTCTCAACACATCAGCGCTCTCAAACAGCTTCGGCAGTCAAGGGTGGGAAGAAACAGAACAGGAAAATTACATACAGTAAATACGTAAGGGTTTGTGCGTCCGCTTTCCAGGCCTCATGATTGGTCTGGGACCTACGTACGTATCGCTTTTACGAGCCATCAGTAAATGAGAATTGCCCTTTTAGGGTTAGACAGACTTTTGACCTTTGGGAAGACGTGGGGATGAGTTCCAGTTCTCCGGCATGTGGAAATGCTAGTAACCCATTGCTGCAGGCAGTGTGACTGATAAAGGCGGCTGAAACTACATCACAAAACTCACTGCCATCTGGTGAAGTACATCTACAACTATCCATGTGTGTGTGTGAAACATTTTGAATTTGTGACTAATTACAAGAACTTTAGTGGGGTTTTTTTTCCTTTTTCCAGTTCTCATGAGCACTACTATTTTGCAGAAACGAGTACTTGCAGTCTCTGCTTTCATCGCCTGCTTTTTCTTTTCCCAAATCTGCAGTAGGCAATACAAGAGGTAATGCTCATTCACCTACTAGGAACAACCCTTTGCACGCGGAAGACAGCCACCCGAGTCATCTGATCAGAACATACCAGTTTCTGATGCAAAGAGCGAGAGAAATACTTCAACACCGGTAAAATCACACACCTGCTTCACTGAACTCAGTGTTACACGCCAGAACACAGGAGTACTTCACCTACTCCCTCCTCTAAAGCAAACTTTTTTTAAAAGATATGCAGGTTTTGTTTCACTATTTCACATGCAGCTGTTGCACCCAAGCAGATGCTAATGGTGCAACTACCATTAAATGACAGTAACTCCCGCAGCCTGAACACTTCCCAGCAGCTTGCAGGACTGACCAGATGTACGCACGTTCAGAAAGCCCAAACGCTGAAGGCATTTCTCATTAGTCACCCGAAGGCCAACCTTACATCTTTCAAAAATGACCTGTCTAAAAATGTTCCAGCTTGTTCACACCCCCTGACGGTAAAATTAATTCTGTGGCAAACCCAGAATACAAAGGTACAGCCACCAAGAAAGGAAGAGTTTTTGCTCTGGTCTTTGGAAGACTTTAACTTCAGTTATTTCTTGACAGGGACAAATCAAATGATTTGTCAATCATCTCTTGCAGAGTCAACCCCCACCCCCATGTTACAAATACAGTTTTATTTGCAGCCCTGTTTATACCAGTGATGACTATATAGCACAGTATTATTTAAAAAATAAAGGGTTGTGGGGAGTGGTCCATACCCAATCATCTCAGGACTCTGACAGCATATACATCAGTAACAGCGTAGCAACAGGAGGAAAGGAACAGCATGCAGGTGTGCAGAAAACATTCCATGGTGATTCTCCTCAAAGTCACTCACTTCTACATAACTTGCTGCTTTTTTCAGCAGGGAGGGGAAAGACCCAATACAAAGAACAAAGCTGGAGTATTTTTCTGCTGCAGAATCTACCAATGCCTCCTCTGAACTAGTGACTTTCCATCATGAAGTCTGAGTTGGCACACAAGCTAATTTACACTGTTGGTACATTCTCCTTATTTAGCATTTTAAGCAGGTAGCAATCCTTTTTCGTACAACAGATCATATGTTAGCATTAGGTTTTAGTTAGGATGGTTTGTTTTAGCCTGAAGAGTAGTGCCCAAACTATAAGCTACCGCTGAAGAGAGTCTCTTCGTATTACAGCATATTATTCTTTCATGCAGGAAATACACCGAGACCACTTTGTAACAATAAACCCCCACGAATATGTAACAACAGTACTCTATTCTACCATGCAAGTGAGTAATCAGTATTTATTAAAGAAAAACAAAACAAAAAAACAAAATACACCAAAACACAAAACCCAAATCCCATAATGCTTTGGTTTAACAGTAAATTTATTAACCCGGGGAAATACTGCAATTCTACCCATGTGCTACATACAGGCAGAATTACTCCTAGAATCTGCAGTCTATAACTGAACTTTAAAGTTATATTCTTATCCCAAAAGCCAAAGGTAGATTTAAATCCCTAGACAAGGTATGCATGCTTTCTCTTCTTTAGCTACTCATTATAAACTGTTAGTTGTTTAAATGAGATCATTTATGTCTAACACCGAAGTCATCAATCTAAACTTTATCAGCCCTCACTGCTTCAGTCAAACCGAAGCTGGCTTCCTACACGAAATACTGGTGCCTGAGGATTCCTCTCACATACATTGGCACATTGTCCTGGTTCCGGCCAGGATAGAGCTCATTTTCTTTCCAGCAGCTACTGTGTTTGAATTTACTACGTGAGGAATGGTGATAATACACCGATGTTGCTGGTTGCTGCTAAACCATCAAGGACATTGTACAGTTTCCTGGGTTTTGCTGATACACAGGTGCAAAAAACCTGGGAGGGGTACAGCCAGTATGGTTGATCCAGAGTGGCCAAGGAGAGTATTCCATGCCACAGGCGTCAGGCCCGGCCTAAGCGGGAGTCAGCCAGTGCGACAGTTCCCTTCCTTCTTCCCTTTCATAGTGGGGCCTGGGGTGGTCGCTGGGTGGGGAGGAATTATGCATCATTTATTTTACATATTCTATTATCATACTGCTATCATCATATATTTTTTTTCTTTGCTGTCCTGAACTGTTTCAATCTCAACCCCTGAGTTTTTGTCTCTTTCTGATTCTCCTCCCCCCCCACTGGGGAGGGGGGAGCAGCTGCCTGGTATTTGGTTACCAGCTGGGGTTAAACCACGACAGCATATATGCAAGACAAAAACGCACCAAAACCAAGGCAAAGTTTTGAAAAAAGCATCTTGTTGCAAGAGCAGAATGCTGTCTGGAGTATTCCAAGAACCTGGCACATACAGGATTACTAATTATTCTGGGAATTTATCACTAATATTGTCTCAGTACATCAACACTTCCTTCCCCTCATTGAGAAGGCCTGGACAATTATAAAGCTGTTAATATGAGGCTATAGTAAAACTTTTCATGGTTTCTTGGTGAAATTTGTAACAATTTAGTCCTCTGTACTTTTATAAAACTTTTTTCAGCCTAAATGGAAAGCACCCTGTGTAAAGGACAAGCCTGGAGCATTTCTCTGCTGCAGAATCTACTGATGCATGGATACTGACTAAAAAAAAAACCAACTCGCTCTTGACTCTTGGAAGATGTTAGCTACAGCAGACAGCAACAGAGAGGGGTTTTATAATCCAAGAGATTAGTAATGCTACTTTCAAAGGAAATTCCTGAGTGACAACACAACCCTCTAAAACAAACACTGGGTAACACCACACTCAAAACCCAAGCTTTGTCAGCTGCACTCTGTTGTCCTTCGATTCTCCAAGGAGCATCCACTGCTGCACTGCTGCTTCTAGTCACCGTAACTGAAAAAAGAAAATTCAAGTTAGTACATTCTCCAAAACCAAGAGACAGACAAAAAAGCTGTATTATCTTTTGAGTAGATTTTTTTTATATATACAATACATACATTTGTATTCTATTGAATTTGTCCCAAGGGTACAAAAATACATCAATAGCTAACGACAATTATCAAAACAATCTGAGGACTCCTTATACTAAGTAAAGCCTCTTTTAATTCCCTCCATACTCTGCTTACCACAAAATCACACGAGTTCCTCATGGTCTCAGCAGGAGACTCAGGAGCCCTGTAATAAACTGGTCTACACATTGGTACTAATCTGTAAATAATGGTGTGGTATGAATTGCATAAAACTTGTGATCAAGGAAAGGTGAACAGCTTGCTGAATTAGTACAGTTACATCCTTGTATTTTACTAAAAGTTAGTATTACCTCTCCTGCCATGTAGTCAGTTAAATTCTATTTACGGCTCCCCAAACTAACATTGTCACCACACCTGTGACGAATTTGGAAATGTTTATAAGCTGCAGAGTAGACTGAGAAAGCGTGCTTTCATCTTTAATAGCTTTATTAATTACAACATGGCCCACTACCATCAGTAAGTGACAAAATACAACTAGGAAATTGGGAAAAAAAGCACTAATTTTTCAGAAAGAGAGGAGGTTTTCCAGTTGCCAAGAGTAATTAACCTTCAGTTTCCCAGGTTCTACAGAGAATTAAAGTTAACATGGCACATACCTATAAAAAAGTTGAAAGCTTCTGACACAACCTGTATAATGATTTAGCAAAACCTTTTGAAGTCGCCTACGATGCTGTGTATTAAGGACAGTATTCAACTTCTTTATGAAAGGATTCATGATCTGGATCAGCCTCAAACTGTAAATTTTAAAACCGACTCCTGCTAATTTTTTGCAGGTTGGTGGGGGAGGGCTAAGAGCTTACTTTTAGGTCTATTTCCCTAACTCAATTTGGTGTGATACTACTGACACGAGTGATTTTAGAATGAGATGGTTAGGTTTTTTAAGCTCTAAAAAGACAACTATAATTCAAATGGCGTCCTTTTAAGCAGGATTTGTGATTTAAGTATTTCAACAATTACATTTATGAGAAACACAAAAACAAGGAAAATGACACTTTTTGTTGGTTGAAATTTTATCAAGTGCCAGAAAAATACAACGCTGGTCAGGTAACAGCTTTAATTGTATTTAACTATATGCTTCCTTTACGCAGAACAGAAAATACCCATGCTGCTTCTGTATTTGATCTGAAATACAATCCAGTACCCAGCAATAAAAATATTTTTTCTTCTTTATCTAGGTAACAATGGCATTTTATCAGGAGCTTTTACAAAATATTACTGGCATATTCTGACAAAGGCACTGTGCAGATACTTAGTTGCTGTTGCTGAGGCTATAAAAAGCAAGATTACAAACATCACACAGTATGCAGCAGAACCTCTCCTTACACAGGACTGAACTTCCCTGAAGTCAATGACCACGTCTCAGACGAAGAGTACCAACTACAGCTTTCTCTTCAGCATTTCAAAGTTGATTCTCAAACGCAGTATTTGAAACTAACCGCAAGACACATTCTTATAGAGTACTCTGAAAACTAATTGATGCATTTTACATAAATACTTCCTTTAGAAAAGGGATTTATCCTTCACTCTAGTTTTTAACAGATAATAATAAAATAACGCACACATTATTTCCATTTTTGTGGCTTTTTTTTTAAAGTAACAACCTCCTCCTCCAAAATTCAAACAGAAGTTGAAAACATTGATTTAGCCATAAAAGACATGCATCCCAATCTATAAATACAGAACCACCAGAAATATTCCTTTTTGCTATTACACTAGTACAATATTTACCTTATGTACTGGCACAGGCATCGCTCATCTCTGCCACCAACACAGATGAACCAGCGTTATTCCAGTGATACCTTCTACAAGTTATCACCCTGCAAGCAAGAGAAGATACAACAAATTGAGAAAAGTACATTTTACAGCAAAAGTCAACCTATAGTGCTTCCTCCCATTTCAAAAAAGTCACAAGCTTGAGTTTGCAGATTATTCTTGCAAGTTTTACTACTTCTTTTTTAAATGGTGGAGGATTCACTGGCTTGGAATGGACTGGAATGGCTCAGTGATAGGTTGCATGGCTTATGGATTCTCATTCCTTTTCAATGGTGCACTGCCATGTTAAATCCATAAGTTGAACGACAAAATTTACTGAGGACTAAACAGTAGTACAAAGCTTTAGGGTTTGTGGTGGTGGTTGTTTTTTTTTTTTTTTTTTTTTTTTTTTTTAGTTGGAGGTCTTCATGCTTACTATATTCAAGAGCATCTTTTGAACTTCATGGCTTTACCTGAGTCAGAACTTGCCACAGGTTCTGCCACATGTACTAGATATCCCTGTAACGCAGTATCAAACTAAACAGAGTCAGGCATCCAACTAAATGTCAAGTTTGCAATGGCTTGCTTCAAACTCCCAATAGTCGAGCTGATATTTGTCAATCTACACCAATTCCTGCTTTCACAAGGCTTTAATTTTAATATAGTATATGCAGCCTCTTTAAGCATCTTCACTGAAAGATACTGAGCATAAAATACCCCCTCCCAACCCTACTTGGCAATGTTCTGTCTACAGTGAGCTGCATTATGCCTTTGGTTTCAAAACTGGTGCCATAAATGCTTTTATCCAGGAAGAAATGTTGAATTTGGAGAACTTCTAGTGTAATGGAGTGTTTTCCTTTTTTTTTTTTTTTTTTTTTTAATCTAGACAGCATTTCCATTGACATGACGTGCAGCTTGTCTTACTGTACTAGAGGAAGATAACTTGGTTCAATTTTGACTTAGACTGAAAAACTAGTTTGCTTTGCTTACCATCTTTGCTGTTTCACAGGCATATGATGCTTTAAATCAGCTGTGGAATGCTGAAAGATTCACTTGTTTTTATGAAGCCATAAGCCTTTGAGAAGTTGGAGAGAAAGACTTCTTTGCTTATCTTATTTTCTCCTTTGGAATCAAAGATGTTCCTTTAAAAGTGAAACACTACAGAGTTGCAAAAATTTGAAACAGTATGAGTAAGCATCGTTTTGCAGCTTCTTTGATGGAATCGGTCATTTTTTTTATTTTTACAGTATTCTGTAGCTGACTTACATGTACATGATTTATTTGGAGGGGAGATCTTTTCAAACTCCCCATGAAACAGTATGAAGGCAGAAAATAGTATTATCCACTTGCTTTTTCGGGTTAAGTGAATGATATCCTGTATTTTTCTTTACACAAGGATCTGAAGGCATTTTGTACTAGGACCACCGTGACTTCAAATCCTAGGCAAAACTGAACTTTGTGTGGAATATCCCCACCACCCTCCACATCACAAGCAATACTTTTGTTTAAGAATGAGATGCTGAACATGTAGAACAATCCACCTCCATGTTAGATGGTTGGATGTTGTGTGGAAGATCTTAAAAACTGCTTGTTCCATTCATGAGGAAAATCAGATGGGAAGTGTGGCATTTCAGGGAAACTTTACTTTGAAAATTACAACACTAGTACACAGCTCAAGTTTTATACATTTAACATCTGCTTTTTGAAAGAAATGTTAACAATTTTGAAATGAAATTAAACATCGTTTTAACTTTTCCTCACAAAAGCATAAAAGTCATGGAGGGGAAAACTTAACAGGCAACAATAAAAAAAAGGTAAAAACAACTTTTCCTTTTAGTAGTCCTCTGGTAGTAAAGATAGAACAACTTCCACTTTTCATTTTTTTGAGAAGTAATCTGTCTTGGTCCAAAAGTTTGAGTGTTTTTAGTATCTGCTTCTGCCTCCACCTCTATCGGATCTGCTTCCACCACGGCCACCACCTCTGGGTGCTCCGCGGCTTGAACTACTGTAAGAATCACGAGGAGGTGGATAGCCCCTTTCCATGGACGGGGGAAGACCCCTGTCTTGTCTTCCAACACGATCACGGCCACTTGAGTAGACATCACTTCTGCTGCTTGAGTAACTTTCTCGGCTTCCATATCCATCTCGTGTGCTGCCGTAATCATCATATCGACTGCTTCCACCATAAGATGGCGGGGGCCCTCGTGCAGGTGGAGCACTACGTGAGTTACCTGCAGGGTCAATGGTCAGGTAATATGGCAACACCATAAGTTATATATAACAATTTCAATCTGAATTTACAGAATTGCTGTATTAAATGTTTACTGCTACTCTTTCGTATGTATTGAGATGTTCTTAATATAATCTGCCATGTTAATGGTATTTAAAGTGGGGATTGCATATCAGGCAGTGAGTGGATTTAAAGACTCTGAAGGAATGAAGACGGTGTTTATGCAGGCAGGCTCTTTACTGGGTATTCCAGAACAGCTTGTTATTTTAGAGAAGAAACTCGGCCATATTTTCCAGAGATAGTTGCAATTTTGAACTGTAGACTTTGCTTCTTTAGCTTATAGCTTATTTAACAAGATGATCAAATGATAACCAACAACTGCACTTTTCACTGTAAGGGGAAAAAAAAGTGTGCCACTTCCCCCTAAAACATGAGCAACCTAGTAAGAATCAGATTTTATCACACTTGTACAAATTACTACATAAGCCTCAAAATGGATTCTTACCATAACTCTCATATGAATCTCTGTAGGAGCCTCCGCTTGGATGATCCGAGTAGTCTCTGTCACGCCCACCACCGTATCCATCACGATCACTATAGGAGGAAAGACTACTAAGACTTAGTACAAATCAGTGGGATCACAGTAAGAACAAAGTGACAGGGAGAAAAATCCAACAGTAGGTACCTATATCCCCTAGAAGGGTATTCGTCACGTGAACTGGAATGACCATAATCACGATACGCGTAGTCCCGTGGAGGTGGTGCATAGTCCCGCGTATCCCTGGAACTGGGATAATCTCTGCTTGAATAACTACAAAGAACAAGAATCGGGATGTTAGCTGTGTGCCACACCTCAAGGATCAGGGATCGAACTCCTCTGAACAAAGGGCCAAATCAAATTAGTAAAATAATTTACCCATCTTTAGTGCTATAGCCATCATCTCTTGGAGACATGTAGACATCTCTTCGTGACGGCATTGGTTCTCTGCGTGGAGGACCACCATAACTGTCTCTTCCACGTGACACAGGAGCTTAAGAGAAACAGTCCAAATTTTTTTACGTTAATTAGCATTTAACCACAGGAGACTCCTCAAGGCAAGTAACTATTAACAGACTATTTACAGCAATTCAAAAGAATCTCTGTAGTCTACACGCATAGTACTTTACATTTCTGCTTGTACAATTTTAAAGTGTCACTAGAATCAACACATCAAGTCACAGCAAACTGTTCCAAACAGCTATAAAGTGATACTGGTATGAAAAGAACTGATAGATTAGTAAAACAATACACTATCCCAGAGCAGATTTAAGTTAGAATCAATGATTTCCAAGAGTTCTTGAAGAAAGACTAAGGTGCTACAGCTGCCTAAACAAAGTAATTCAGGAAGTCCTTACCTCTTCCTCCCATGCTACTGCTACGCACTGGTCCTGAAGGTGCAGATCTTTTAGGTGGAGGGCCTCCACTTCGTGGAGGTGGACCTCTCTTCATGGGAAGTGGCCCTCGAGAAGACCCTAAAGGATAAGCCATAAACCAACTTGTTATTTCTGTGATATTTACCTGTATGTCCCTAAAGCCTGAACTACAATAACCTAGGTGCTGTTATTACTACCACGTGATCAACAGTAAACCTCTAGAATTAGACCTCAAAGCCTTCTCTTGTGTTTTGGCCACTACTAGATGCTATTGGCAGAACTGAGAGCCCACTAAGTTGACTTTTCCATAGCCTAAATTCCTACCAAGAGCTGTCTTTTAGAACTTATCCAAAAGCCACAGGGTGTGACACAAGGGAGAAAGACATCTGGTACCTGCAATCAGTCACAGCTTAAATGCTCAACAAGTTAATGTTCTCAGAAGACAAGAGTCACCTGGGAAGATGTACTAGAGAAGATCCTACAAAAAGGGAACAGAGGCACTACACAGTCTGTAGAACCTACTATACAGACTCTTCAAGACAAGAGTTTTCACTAGTTCCAGGGGTTTTTGTGTCACAGCTTTTGCTGTTTTACCTCAGGTGCTGCTTGCTTTTTCTTTTAAGCAACAGTTTTGTTTTGATACTGAAGAGTCACTGAATAGCTATATCTTAAAGAACATCCAGTATCAAGTAAGGTACTATCCTTCCACTTCAGAAAGCTTCAACTCAATGCACTACCATTTTATAACAACAAGGCTTAGCTTTCCCTAACCCCCACTATGATCTGGAAGGATCAGTCCTAGAATTAAGCTTAGACCTCTTGATAGTTAAGAACGAAAGGCAGTTCCCTTTCCCTGGTGGAAGAGAATCGCTTTTGCAACTTGAATATCAGAAAGCTTCCTTTCTCACGTGCAGGGCAGGAGTTTTGCTTTTCTTTCATAGCCAAAAGTCAAGTGAAGTGTTAGTTGTAGAAGGGCATCTTCATATTTGAAAGCCTTTCCTTAAGGTGTACTTGCCTAATCAAAAATTTCACTAAACTGTCGAGGTCATATTTCATCATTTTAATAAAGAACAAGGAGTGCACTATTCGGCTGTTTTGACTTTTTTTTCCAGTAGGATTACTGTCATCTTCCAATGATATTGTCTTGTATGTTGTCCAAGTATATAATGAGAGGTAAATACATACCCAAGTGACTCCCTCTTGAAGGTGGTCCTCTCGCGCCACTTCCGCCTCTTCCACCTCTAAGGCCCCTGGGAGGACCTCTGCTTCGTGGAGGGGGTGGCGGCCCACGCCTACCACCACTTTCAAAGGATGGCTTGGTTGCTTGTTCCACTTTAATTGCTTTCCCATCTAATGACTAAAGAAGAAGCTGCTTTACTTACTGCTCAGTCATGTTTGTATTTCTTAAATTAAGCCCCTCTTGCTTCACTATTTTAGGGCTTCCATTTTATAAAGTTAGAGCAACTCTAGAACTGATTTCAGTCTTCAGCATTAGTCCCCATGTACTCAGCAGCATGTTGGGCCTAATTTCTACAGTACTTCATTCTTGTGGTATTGATGAAAAAAAAAAATACAGAGCAGCATCAGAAAGGACTTTCACTGAAAACACAAGTGTCCAATGATTACGGCAGCCCCATGTCATTTATTCTGTAAATGAAACACGATTTATGATCTCCAATTTACTTTCAATTGCCACGGACTTTTGTACCAAACTAGGACTGCACCAGTAGTTACAGGATTAAGCTGAAGGTATCTTAGCTTCAGTTGAAGTTTCTGGCAATGGGGTGGCCGTTTAGTACATTTTCTTGATGTCCTGATAAAACGGTGATCACTTCAGTATTTAGCAGTAATTTCATCATCTACAAAGCAGACAGAGTATGATATTCCACCCCTCTTTTCTACTGTTTCAAGATGGGTTTTCAAAAGTGGTGACTGTCACAATTTACTCTATTACTTGCTTTTCCAGAGTGGAGGTGTTTTGTGGTGTGAGGTTCTTGTGGGGAAAAAAGGGGAAGCTTTTTCTGGAATACAGACCCGCAGCAACAGGAATTCTGCAGCCAACTATTACACCTCAAACACGAGCAGGTGATAGTACATATTGAGTAACTCAACCTAATTAATCAAATTTCTCTGTAATCTTTCAGACACCACACATTTGATAATTACAGCAGAGCCAAGACCATAAGCTCTATCCTGGTAAACATGGTTTATTTGCCTTTTTTTAGCAGCTGAATATTTAACTCTGCTGTGACAACTAACGAATTACACAGGCAGTAATTGTTGTTTATTGCACTTCTTTGCTGCAATAAATGAACACGAATACAACTGCTAGTAAGGTCTTACTCTGAACTGGTGATAGATGTTTACTGAAGTACTGAATCTTTTTTCTTCTCCACTGAAATCATCTACTTTAGTAGCTCATGTATTCTGCCACCATATGCATTTGTAGCTACTGTTTGAAAAACCTATGTATATCCACAGGTCCAACTCAATCCATTGTGAAGAAGTTAAGAAATACTAACAAAATCATATGATCTTGGCTTTGACTTAGTGTTTTACTTATGGAGGGTTCCTCAAAAAGCCTTTTGGCATGACAAGCTGAAACGGTCCAAGTGCGAGCATTAGTACCTCTAATCACTGGAACTTCTCAGTTTGAATCATTATTTTGCCACCAGCATCATTCATCTGTCAGTCATCCTTCTCAAAATGGGAACAATAGGCTTGAAGCCTTAAGCTCTGCCATCATAACCACTGCTGTCCCCAATTTCATGGCAGATTCCTGAGAGCTTATTTGACATTTGGAAGCCAAGCACCATCCTCTCTGATTGCACAGGTTCTAAAAACCTTCATGCTATGTCCAAGTTCCTTTTTTTTTTTTTTTTTTTTTTTTTTTTTAATGTAGGAGGTATTTTTCCTTGTATTTTCTCCTCCTATTTCCTTCTGCATCTTACCTAGGCAAAAGACAGGTTTCTTCTGAAACTGCTTTATGCAAGCAGTCTTAAAAAGCCTGAGGTCTTTTTGGACCTTTCATTAGGTCCAAGATTTTTTTTTTTTTTTTTTTTTTTTAAACAAGATGGTATTTGTCAAAGCTTGTCCTATTTTAAAGCAGAGGGGACAACTTCATTTTATAGGTTCTTAGGTCAAAAAAGAAAGGTCTCATCTCACTGAACAGATAAAATTCACACAAGCCATCTTAGAATAAGCGTGTTTTTTTTTTTTTTTTTCCTTCAACAAGCCCAAAGCACCAGCTGTCAACATGAACACTCATTAGTTGGTGTTTATAACTAGCACTGTTTATTACAGTAGCATTTTTAGTATTATACGGGCACCATAAAGTGGAGTCACCTTGGTGTTAAAAAGCAGGAAAGTCATTTAAGATACAAGTCATTTAAGGATAATAATAGATTGCCAATCGTAAGAACTCCTATATGTGGAATGAACAATCTCTACAGCTGTGTAAGGTGAGCCAGGGAACCTTAACCAAACAATCAGAGAACTGTCCTGCAAACTGTTCCCTGTTCCAACAGGAAAGATGAATGAAATTTGCAAAGTTTAGGGAATGGGGCAGAAATCAAGTATTGCAAAGAAACTGTTACAGAAGCTTGCATGAAACTGCAACCAAACACCACACAGGGCTTTCCTCTCCAATGGACCATTTCACTGTTGATGCTGCAGTGTCTCCACCATTTCTGCATGTTCCTTGATGGCACAGCAAGTGAGCTTCCTTTCATCAAATATACTCAAGAACTGACGATCATTGATGATTTCTGACCAGGCTGAGCTTCTATGTATTGTACCGCTTCTTCAGCAGAAAAACTGGGAAGATCTTCTGTTGATTAGAGGCATACGAACTTCGGTGGCGCTGAGTACAGTTTAGACTGTTTGGATTGTAGTATTTGCTTCCAACCTCTTAAAACAGTCCAGCTGGCTTGTCAGGTCTACACTGGAATGACATCTTTAGCTTGTCCCAGACATTTCCTCTGAAGTCATATTCTCTCTTTAATTATTCATTTTGTCCTCTGGACTTAAACCCGAAAGCTCTTGAGAACAACCTACTGCACAGAATGTCCACTGAAGACTTGGGAGTAGCATTCACACTCCTGTCCAGACAGGCATGGTGTAAGGATGTAGACTTGACTACCATGCAATTAAGGTTCTTCTTAAAGCAGGCAAGTAATTTGTTATGATAAAGTACTTCAGAAACATTTCTTCTGTGCTGCTCAGACTTGTTAACATTGATCCAGTTCTTCAGAGAAAGTAAATTAAGCAAAAAGTCTCCACCCCTGCTCCAAAACCATTCTCTCTTGACCTCTTTCTGCAGCACTGAAATTAATCTTCAACAAGCAAGCTTAGACTAGTCTTTGCTTGTCCCATTTTAAAGTTAACCCCATCTTCCCCCACCCAGAAAGGAACAAAACATTGGATATATGTTTTTCATTAACATTTGCAAAGCAAAAAAATCAAACGCAAATTCACTCTTGTGGAATCTAAGTCAGCCTCTTCCACTTACTGGCTGCAACTTTGGAATTCCTTTGGAATGATGGCATGAGCAACACATGGTGGTGCAGAACTCTTCCCCCTGGCTATACAGGTCTACTAACTCCGTAACAGACTGCTCAAACTATCGTCTGCACAGCGCTTCTGCTGCTTCTTCTCAAGTGCCTGAAATTCTCATAAGCACTCCAAACCATCATTTCCAAATGGACGGAAAAACTCCAAGTTCTGCTTTATTACAATGATCTCTTCCCACGTCGTGCAAACATCACTCCTCCTCACACCCAGAATGCGGAGTCTTTGAGGTACAAGCAGTACTTATTGTCCAGAAGGCTTTCTGAAGATGAGGACAAGAGACTGTCATGAACATCTTCCACATCCATAGCCAAACCAAGCTAGACCAGTACAGAAGTGGAACTACACACAGCAGCACATAAGGTTTATGTCAAAAATGTCATTCTAGGCCAAATCCCGAATGAGGATGCTCTTTTCATACACTATTTGCTGTTTAAATTTCAAAGCAGAAGTCACTTTTAAAGTCATAGTTTTGAAGACAGAAACCATGAGAATCATGATCCACAAGGTAGTATTTTCTGGCATTTCTTGACAGTGATGCAGATGGTGCATTCCAGAACACATTACTTCAGCCACAAACATTCAAGCTCATTTAGCTACTTCTCTAAGCATTACTTTCCTGAATGTTTCCAGTGTGATCAAACACATGCCACAACATTCAAGACATTGAACCGTTGGTGACTATTTTCTGCGGTATTTCCATTTGAAAGCTGCACTCCACAAACCCTTAGGATTAGTGACTGAACTCCTTTGTCTGACAATTAGCTGTTGGTGCTTGAAGTTACCTTACTTGAGGGTTCAGTGTCACGAGTACTTCAGAAGAAATCAGTGTTTAAGAACTGCAGTAAATACATCTTCAGAATTGTAGCAAACTACACAATGGAGAAATAAATTCAATGAAAGGAGCACCTTTAAGGATGTTTAGGTTGGTACAGAGAGGACATTATCTGACTTGTCACTCACTCTCTGCCTTGTCAAAAACTAACTTCTTCAAAAAGGAAGCAAGTCTCCCAAGAATGTAACACTAATTGTCACGAGGCTGTCCTGAAGCACCCAGAAACTAAGTACATACAGCAGAAAGCCCGCTGTAACACAAAACAATGAAGTTTTACTATTTTTATTCACTGTAAATACTAGAGCAAGCTAAGTTTATTTCTGAAGTGTAAATATTTTTATGCTTTACTTACTGACTGCAATGTCCAAGGTTTTTCTTTCACTTCAATGTCTTACACTAACAAGACAAACAGCTACCAAAATGCAAAGTGTTAATCAGAATCAGTAGAGGCTTCTTCACCTTACATGAACAGCATCCCAGAGTCACCACTGAGAAAAAGGCCAAAGCAGCGTGACCTTAACTGTTCAGATTATGCATGAAGACCGAAGTCTGAAATTCAAGTTAACAGAGACAACAGCTTTCACCACCTAGAGAGACAGCACCTCTATGAAGATAAGCAGCTGTTGACCATTAAGTTGCAAACCAGCACCTAGCTTTTCAAACGCATGCTGGAACAGATACAGTCACAATAGCCTACAGTCCTTTGACAAACCATCCTGGGATTTCTCTCAGAACTTTTGCTCTAAGTTCACAGCTTTTTATTTTTAAATACCTCACATATGCATTAAACTTATTTCCTCCAAGTCATATCATTGCACTGTAGGGTCCACACAAGCAAATTCAATTGCTGGCTAGCTGCAAAGCTACTTCACCTTAACTGGCAAGATGCTCCTCATACATACCAAGTAGACTAATGATGCAACTCACAAGAGTATTAGGGTAACTACAGATTACCAGATAGCACAACAATGCTCCAGCATGGTAGGGAAGTCACATCAAACCCATGTTAAGGGAAACATCAATAGTTTTCAGGTAACTCACTTCCCTGAAGTTTAAATTAAACAGTACTGCATTCAAATATAACAAGAACATTGTAGGAGACATGCAAGAATGAAGAGCTGACTACTAGAAAGCCCTCCATCGCCAACTAAAATAAAAAGAAATAAAAGAGAGCACAAGGGACTGACAGCCAGACTTCACTTTCTACTGTCAAATCTACCAGGAGAAAGTGATTCCAGCTTCATGGACATAGAAACATTTTGCCCAATTTCAAGTTATGACTTGTCTCCAGGATCTGCTAACTCTTTTGTCTTTCTTTTATTAATAGCTGATTCACCCCAAAGATCAATATTGCTGGTGGTAACAACAGCAACATATAAACGGTCTTAAATCCTACCTTTCCATTCATATCTCTGGCAGCATCTTTTGCATCTGCTGGACTCTCAAACGTGACAAAGGCAAATCCTCTGGACTTGTTGGTTTCACGATCTTTCATCAAAAGGACTGCAGAAATAAAGTCACATTACTCTCCTGTAATTAGGCAGCAACACTTAACCTTTATTCACCCTTTTAAGCTCAGAACTTCTTAGAGGACATTAAAGCACCATCACTTCAGATGATCAATGCCAAAAAAGTCATCACAGCTATGCTGTTGCTTTTTATTTTTTAGTATTATAAAATAGCAAGGTTTTTTACCTTCCACAATGCGTCCATATTTGCCGAATACAGTCTCAAGGGCTTTTTCACTAGTTTCTGTGTTCAGGCCCCCAATGAACAATTTCCCAGGACGATCTGCTTCAACCATTTTGATTCCGCAAATGACCTATTAAAATCATAAGGTTGTTATTAACAAAACATTGGCGTACAACAGAGATTTCCATACCACCTCATGGAAGATAAATAACTTTCCTTGAAAGTACAAGCAAATTTTATACTTCATCTTACTCAAAAATAAACAAAATTTTAGACCACAGCAACTAGAAGTACTACCGCCTTCAGTTACTTCTTCACATTATATAGTCTATTTCAAATAGATTAAGTTAACTTTAGAAAGAGGAGCAAAACACTAATGAGAACTCTTAAGATACAGTAGCATTGGTGAAGACTTTCAGGGCTACTGCGTTTTTTTGCCCTCGATGGTAAAACCCTAGCACACCCTCCCTCTAAATCCTGCTATAAGTGTTTCAATATATTTACTTAATATTTCAGAATAATACCAAAATATTAACTTTAAAGCCAGCTTGGGCGAATATTCTAAATAAAGTTCATTCTTGAAATGATTTAAAGTCTGTTGACACTACGCCAAAGTCCTGATCAACACAACGTGTCAGTCCGAACGGATACCAGACCATCACTGCAGTTTTACACACAGCAAGGCCACGGCTAAGGCGGGGGAGACACACACCAGACCAAAAGCCAAACACAAAGGAAAACCTCCAAGTACCTGGGCAAAACGCCTGACGCCCGTGGACAGACGCTACCCGCATGCCTCCAGCCCAGTGGCGGGAAAGCCCGCAGGCAGTGTGCAAGAAGGGCCTGCGCAGCTCCCCCAGCACACAAGCGGCGCAAGGACAAAGAGCCCCGCGGGAGGCCCGGCGGGGGCCGGG
>KL270393.1:3495-26870 GCA_000699545.1 Podiceps cristatus | reverse complement strand
CCGCCCGCCTTGGCATCAGCTGGGGGGCGAGAGAGGGGGTGGCACGCCAATTCTTCATTGTCCAGGCAGTCCGCGGAACAAGCGTCCCTCTTAGACTTTCCGTGACACTTGTGTTCGCTACGTGTCTGCGCTACCTCTCCGAGGCCAGCTGAGCCTCGTGAGCTCACTTGGGCTGGGACGCGGTGATGCAGCCAGTGTACCAAGAGGTTCCTGGCATGGGCTGTGCGGCCGCAGCAGCCGTCCCCATCTCTCCCTCTCTCACCAGCGCACAGCAGAGAGTACGGATGAAAAACTAAGGGTTGACGAGATTAGGTCGAGAAAGTTGTGCCTGCTAGCTGCTGCTGCAGCAAAGATATTGTTACAGCTCAGATAAAATTTCCACTTTACTCTGGTTATAGGCCCTTCTTCTCATTTTTCTCCCCAGCCAACATGCCTTTCCTTCTGCCCCTGCCCCCCCCAACACTTTTTTCAGTTGAATTTGATATGTCTGGTCTTCCCTGAAATTAAATCTTGTTTCTTTCTTAAGTTAAAAGCAGCTATGAATAACGCTGGAACGGAAATGCAGCCAAAATCAAGCCACAGTGTAGAAAAATAAGTTGTTATTATTAGGTGGGATCCTCAGGCAGAAAAATCAGTGTATTTCTCTAGACTGTAGAGAAACTCTGCTACTCTGTACTAACTGCAGATCAGGTAGGCATGTTTGGCTTTCGAAGGGCAATTTCTGTAGTTACAGTAGGGTAGAAAAATTATGGTAAATAATATATTCTGTTTAAACAGTTTAGCCAAATGCACACTCTAGAACTCCAGCCTGACTAAAAGTGCTGACAAGTCTGTCAGTAGACGATCCTGTTGCATAGATGCTTCCCAGCAAAAGGCCTCATTTTGCAATGAAAATACCAGTGCTTAGTACTGCAGGTTCATTTCAAAGTGCTGATGAATTTAGCCTCCCTGCATTCCTCTCAAACAGCTTTTTTTTTTTTTTTTTTTTTTTAAACTTATAGCTGTATGAGCTGAAGCAGCGAGATGTGTTTAGGGACAGGGCTAATGTCATGCAGGAAAGCAAGGCTAGGATACAGCTCATTTCATCCTTAGGGGCTGGCCTAAGGCTGAAAGCCCATCAGGAACCATGAGGCTGATCCTACAATCAAAAGCCACCCTCACGGTTCCTACTTCTGAATGAAAATTAAGATCCTTGTGTCTTGCTGTCACTGAAGTGATATTGTTTAAATCCTACAGGGAAATGGAGGTGAGGGGAAAGAGACCACTCATTGCTACTGTTCAGCACCTGTTGGCTTTTCTTTCTTTTTAATATAAGGAGAATTTAAACCAAAATGCAGCAATCTGCTGCTGCTGTTTACTCGCTCTCCTGATGGGAATCTGCATTAACTAAAAACTCTCTGTAAGTATACTATTGTGCAGATGTTAATATAGAATCATATAATCATAGAAAGGTCTGGGTTGGAAGGGACCCCAAGGATCATAGTGTTCCAACCCCCCTGCCACAGGCAGGGACACCAACCTCCAGGCCTGGATATAGATAATTACCTGGTTGAATTTACTTTTCTTGGTGTAGTCTATAAAAAGATATTATGGTAGATCAGTTCATAAATAAATATTGTTTATTAATAGATAATTTATTCTGGGTCAGTGTCCACTGTGTTTGTTGAGGCACTCCTGCAAGGTAAAAGGGCTTCATGTTGTGCAGGTCCTTTGTGAACAGGCTTCCAGCAAATGACCCGTGAAGCCTGGCCAAAGTTTTTTGAGTTTCTATATGTGCCATAAGCATAAACACAAGTCCAAAATACCTTCTAGTGGTCAGACAGGAATTATCTATCATTCTATTTAATAGATTAACAAATATCACCAGTGTACAACTTTCAGACAAGACTGCACGATATATAACAATGTGCCTTTTTAAAGCTAGTTTTTCTTAGTACTCTATCTAAATACTATGCTAGGAGGCCCTTTTTATTTTTTTTTTTTTTTTTAACACCCTCTCCAGAGAGGTATTGCAGAGAGTAATAATCTTGCACTGTGTCCTCAGAATAACTACAGAAATCAGTCAAATCTTAGTTACCCTTGTGTCCTTGTAGACACTTCAGTCAAGCCAGGTTCTCAATGCCCTCTCCCAAGATAAGATGCAAGAGTCTTTCTGCAAAGCTTATTAGTAGCAATGGCTGTATCAGCCTCCCTTGAAGTGTCTGGAGCCAAAGACATTAGAATGAGAAAACTTCAAACAATAAAATTTCTCTTGGAAAATATTTGTCTTTGTCATTAATAGAAAAGCTCAGAGCCAAAAAACGTGAGAAGAGAGGGGAGGGGGTTTATTTTAATTTGAGTTGTAATAGCTGTCGGAGAAAGGAATGCCTCAATGAACACAGTTACAACTAAGATTTACTTGTTACTAAATGTGATTACAAAGAACTACATATTTCAAACTATCTTTCTTGTAACTGTTAATTATGATGCAAGAATGCACCATTGTAATGGTCCAAAGGCTAATGCACAGGAAATGCAGCCCAGCTTCTAAAAGGGGTTGTGTGACTTGAGAGGCAGCACTTACCAGTTTTAGATTCAACAGCCCCTGAACTCCCTTCCAGTCTGGTTTTTATAACACAAGAGACCTCAAAAACCTGGCTGTTGTAATGGATGTTGATTGATTAGTGTCTTTCTGGTAATGCATACTAGAGAGGGATGGGGAAAGAGCAGCGTTCCTTGAAAGGAGGGTGGGGAGCACCTGGGGCATGACGAAGAACAAGTATGCGATTTTCCTTGCAAGATCAGCCCACACTAGCTGAGAGTGGAGGGGAGACTTTGTGGATGAGCCACATTCACTTGGGAGGAGCACGCATGGCAAAGTTGCTTATTTCCACCCCCATCCTCTTCCTTTCCTTATGCCAGCCAAAGTGTTTGTGCAGCCACCCAAGAAACCAGACAGAAGAACTTCTTCCAGCTGGAAAAAAAATAAATTTGCAGGCTATTTTTTTGGCTGGGATCTGATCCCTGACCTGGTTCTGCACATAACTGCACAAACACTTATGCTGGCAGTAGGGAGGGCGCCCAGCGGGAAATGGAAAAAGCAGCTGGGAGTGGAGAAGGGTGGGGACAAGCCGGTTCAAGCAGCATTGCTGCTGAATGTGTAACCACAGCGTTGGGGTGCTGGTGCCACCAGTGGGGCTGCCCTCTGCAAAGGGGACGTGGGATGAAGAGCTGCAATTCTTGGGCTTCAGCACTAGCCAGTGGAGACTGCTGGTAGCAGAGACTAGGCCATGCTGTGTGAAGACTGATGCAAGAACTGCTCTTCCCCACCGCCCTCATATCTCTTGTGATACTCGAGAGAGAACCATAACCAAGACGGCAAGAGTTTCTGTAGGACAACTATGCTTCTAACAGAGTAAATAACAGGGCAACTTCATTTCTTAACCCTTCCTAGGCCTTGATTTTGTGTTACAAAAGTGGTTTGGTATTGGTTTTGAGACACCCTTTCTTCACCCTGTAATTTTGGGCCACCTCTTCTTTATATCAGGAAAGAAGTGTGGTACTGATCTATTATGGGTGCATTCACCTGATTCTCTGAGAGGATATGAAAAAAAGCTTGACTTGTCTAGTTATACAGAATGAAAACCAAGAGGGATACGGATGCCAACTACAAATCCACTAAACTGGAAAACTCCAGGGAGATGGAAATGCAGCATTAGCACAGGAACTAATTAATAAACTGGCCAAGAAAAAATGCTAGGTTAGAAATTAGAGGAAGGTTCTTGGCTGCCTAAGTGCTGATGTTTTGGAGAAGCCAGCCAGTGACAGTAGCAAGGACAAGAAACTGAACCGGACTGGAGATGCAGTTTGCTGAGCTTACCAAAAGGATTACCTGATACGGCTGCTGTGACAGCCAGGGACTGACCCCGCTAACCATTCTTGTCCCAGGTCCCATTTCTCATGTTTCACTGGTGGTTGTCTTTGAAGAGCTTAACTCAGCAATGCTGTGGTGGATGCTGCTGCGAAAGTGTAGGCAAGTAACTAGGTAGCCAAAGGCCCATTTTTTGTCATTTCTTCAGGAGCATTAGTCCCATTGTCTTTCAATTAATGGTAGGGTTACAGCTCCTGGTTGGCAGGACTAGCTAGACCTTTTATAGGAGAGGATGACAGAGCGTAGCCTAGTATTTGGGAGAGTAATAATCTTAAGAAAGGCTCTGGAAACAAAGAACACAGAGATGCAAGTAATACTTCTAAAATTCTCCCAGAGGATGATAAATGAGCATGTACTTATCCGATGAATCATTAAATTATATGAAGGCAAGGCTAGAAGGCATTTTAAGGAGTTGCCAATTCCTGCTCCTGCTCTAAGAGCACAGCAGGTCGGTGGTACCTGTCCCGTTAGCACAGATGTGGCTCCAGCCTGCTTCGAAAGTGTTCCAGATGTGGAGATTTCCAAGGCAGCCTATTGCAGTGCTTCAGTAACACCATCCTACAGCTAGAAATGGTTTTGCTAATATCTAATCAAAAAAACGTCCCTGCTGCAATTTTAGCCTGTTATTCTTATCCTCTCCACGTGGGAGAGAAGAGATTATTTCCTTCCTCTTTGCTGCAGTCGTTTACATTTTTGAGGACTGTTATCATGTCTCTGTTCAATCTTCTCTATATTTAAGAAAACAAAAATTCCTTTGTGGTTTCCTCATAGGTTGTATTTCATAGATCTCTGAGTACTCTTGTTGCTTTCAGAACACTTTTCTGTTGAATTGTTCGAGAGTTTTGAACTGCTGGCAGTCTACATTAGCAGAGGTGAAAATGGTCATGGGGGTGCAAGTGAAAGAAATAATAGAAAATTATCTTTTGTGTATTTGGATTGATAATGGGAGTCTGGAGCACAGACTGTAATTTTTGTGGGATCTGACTAAGTGCGAGTTTTCTGTCTGTCCTTGAGAGAAAATCACTACTTCCCACTAGAAGGCCAGGACAGATGCTAGACAAGAAAGATTCTTTTAGCACTCTTCAACTGTCTAAAATGTTGTGGTAAGCCACAGTCAGAGTGAGAACAGAGTAAAGGTGGATCAGGCTGTAGGGAGTGCAAGGTCACCTCCTGAGCACCAGCTGAAGCTCATGCAACTGTCTACTGATAATTCCCAGAAATCCTAGCAGCCTGAACTTGCTTCTGCTGTCAAAGGAAGGATTCAGAGTGCAAAACCTTGTCCCATTTGGAGAATAGTTTCTGAAGCCTGAATGTTCTTTCCTGGCTGCTAGACTTGGATTTTGTCTTCTTTAGTCAGACACCTGCACTGGAAGGGTAGATTAAGAACATTAATTAACCACACGCCTGGCAGGAGAAGATATTGCTCAAGAAACAGGGAGCTCAGTCAGACTACAGCCTGACTGGCACTTCCTTGAGCTCTTTGAGAGCTCAAGTGGACAAATAACTCCGATGTCAATCTTTATCTTCTACGCGGGAAGGCGTGAGAGGTTAGAAAAGGGTTATGTGCATTCCAGCATACACCCCCTCTCTTCAACACCTCAGCCACAGCCTACAGAAATTACAGGTTGCTTCATGCTCTCTTTTCGTCTCATTAGTTCAAGACAGACTGATATTTGAAGCTTTTTCAACACCAGTGGGTCAGGAGGCACACACGTGCGCACCCACCCACACACAGGCACACCTCCCATTACATGATCATTGTTAATATTGCATGGTCTTTTAGAGTCGTAATACATTCTTTTTTTCTGAGTCCTCCACTGATTAACAAAACACCTTCCGTGATACTTCTGAACCTAAAACTTGCTGCTATCTAAATTTCCTTGTGGATATTTCTACTGACTTCAGGGCTTACGGCCTTGGTCCATATCTGACTTTGGCCTCAGCAGTGTTTCCCAGACTTGCTGTGCCTGACAGCTTTGAAAGCCATTTTCCAGGGTAAAGCTTGGGAAGCTCATCAAATTAATGCTACTTTGCTTTTCTTCTGGAGTCTCCTCTGAATCTGGCCCTTGGGAACTGGACAAAATTAGGATCTCCCCTTCTTGCTCCATTCTGTATTGGTACTTTTCCTGGCATTCCTCTCTGCTTAGAATGAGTCTTTCCTGATTCTGACCGTGGCAGCAGATCTTTCCATGGGCACATTTTGCACACTGTGAACAAATGCTGCGGAATTTCCCTATGTGGCTTTTCACCTGTATGACACTTTCCTAAGGTCTGAGAATTTGAAGCTTGAACATGGTCGTGGATTACTCATACAGACTAATTCATAGTATTCGGATCACTCCCATTTGCTTCAGCTGGAGTTGAATACATTTTGCAGAAAGCAAACAGATCCTCTACAATGAACAACTCCCAAATTCCCTCATTTGTACCCTCCCTCCTTCCACTGTCCACCCCCATCTCCCCACCTACTGCTGCAGAGAACCAACCCAATGATAAGCCGAGGAGTAGATCTGGAAATGGTATGTTAATGGCATTCCCTTCTGCCACCTTTGTTTATTCCCATCTTAGTGCCACACACCAAATATAAAAGAAACCCTCAGCCTTGCTTACTGTGTCCCTTCCCCCATCTCTGACCTCCTGACAAAGTTTCCAAATAAACCTTGAAACCCACTATCAGTTGTAAAACGTCTAATCAATGAAAGACCCAGGAGTCAGTAATATGAAACCCTTTGCCTCAAGATCTTAGTGTTTCTTACTGAACTTCAGTCTTTAAGGTCAGGCATTCTAGCTGCTGTTTGGCTTGATGTTCATTGAATACAAAGTCAAACAAGGGGTAAGCCTGAGTAGGTTATTCCTCTGTTTACAAAGCAAGCAGCATACTGACTTCTGCCAAAGTGGACGTTAAAAGGGCATCCTCACCTAAAGGGCAGTGGAGAAAAATAGGGAGAGATTTTGTATGGCGGGAGCTGGAGCGTCATTGACAGTGGGCTGCTTTGCTCCCAAGTATTGATGAACTGCAGACAACTCAAGCAGCAATGACTGCAAGATAGTGAAAGACGTAATTTGCCGAGAAGTGTTTTAAAAGCAAACCATGTGGACGATAGCTGAAGTCCGTACCTCCAACAAAACCCCTTCAAAGCCACAGAAAGTCCTCTTGTCTACAGTTAGCTTTACAGCAGCCCTGAAGGGACACAGCAAGGGAGGGAGAGATTCCACCGATATTTGAATCAGGAGGGAGGGGGGATGTCATTGAAGGAGCTAAAAATACAAGTACAATGGCATGAAATGAAAACAGCAGCACCTGACAATTATACAAAATTTACTGATGCTTTGGCATCATGTCTCTGGGAAGAGAAAGGCCCGTGTTTTTACCATGGTTCTCATGTGATGTGATTTAGCTCTGGGAAGAGGACAGCAACAAGACCAAGTAATTGATTTTTATGGTGGAAGGTGGGATTAGGAAATTGAATGCAGTTATTGGATCTGTCTCTTGAATGTCCCTATGCTTTCTTCCTGTCAGGTTCCATGGGAAAGCAGAATTTTCAGATTTCTGTACAGACAAATACTTTCTGTACAGACATTTATGGATACGTTTCTCCTCCCTGCTAGGATCTCCCTACAACAAATGAGGACAAAGAGGTTTTAATGTCTGGTGTCTTCAAACAATTTTGTCAACAAGCAGCTGAGATCTGTTTACATTTTAAAGTCTGTCTATTTAGTTAAATTGCCAAACATTACAAGTGCTGTGGTTATGGCATTGCCTCCGGTCAAGACCAGAAATACGAAGTGCAATAATATGTATTATTCAGGCCATTTTACTGAAGACAACCCACGCTGCAGTCAGTGGAAAGACTTCCTCTATCATTAAAGGGCTTAAGAGCAAGCATATACCAATCTAGTAACTAGGTGCAAAATATACATTTATTTGCTGACAAACTCCTTTTTTTTTGTGCTACAAATTGCAAATCAAAAACTTGTGCTTAATCTGGTTTGACAAATATTTTACATTATGTGGTGCAGACACAAGAGCTACTAAAGCATTTCTGCTTTGGCTTTGTCACTTCCACAGCATTTGTGATATTTGTGAGAAGACCATTTAAAGATCTTTTGCAGCAAAATTTCCCAGTGGAATGGGAGAATTTCGGGCCTGACAGTGAGTCTTACTTGATGAAAATCACTGGTCTCTACAGTTTTGATTCTGAATCAGACACAAGTATTTCACTGGTGTGGTTCCAAAGGCTTTGCTGGAATCCCCCTAATTTACACCCATATGAGATCAGCGTTAGGCCCCAGTGTTTTCATGTTTCATTTGTTATTCTTGGCCCTAGTGTCCGTTTACCACTGTTGAATACAGTGTTCCTAAAACACCAGATGTGCTTGTGAGATGAGGGAATACAGCAAAAAAATAGATTGCAGGGATTCACTAAACAACACATGATCTTCTTTTTCCTCGTAGTCTGAACTCTGGGCTTTTACACCACTATTACTGCATTTATTTCTACAGGACTGTTTCTGATTACCATTGGGAAATGAAGTTATAAATCCTTTCTAGTGTAAATACTTTTGTTGTAGTAGCTCCTTATCAGGTTCATTGCACTATGCTCAGTATTAGCTTGTATTATGACTGATGCTTAATATACAGCGTGGCCACAGATTTTGTACAAATTCTGGGTTTCCAATCGCTTTTGTTAATATTTCAATCTTTATCTTACTGGTTCCAAAGTAATATAGGCTTTGTTGCTCTTTCTCTACAGGCTAACTCACTCAGTGAGTTACCAGTTAAGTAACATAGTTATTACACATTGTTCATACCAGCTATCACATAGTTTATACCAGTTAAAACTGGTGGGAGATCCAAATCTGCCCCAGTATCCATGTTCCTTTGATGTGGTAGGAAGAACAGGTTCAAATCTGCCAGGTCCTGGCCACTCCAATCTTAAACAGCGAAGCATTAACCAAAGTGCCAAGCCTTAGCTGAATGAGTAGTGGGACCAAATGACTCGTCTGCTCTTCAGCCTGCACAGCCAAGCCCCGCGTGAACAGGGAAGCCAAGGCTGTGTGTGATCATGTGCATTATTTTGTGCTTGAACCTGAGGCTCGGCTACTATTGCCAGGCTATAGTCAACCACTCACAAAACATCATCTGTTTAAAAGGTCTGAGGCATCATCACTGATTATGGAAGTTACAGGGAATTGTCTTCTCCAATCTTCACGTCATTCATTCACTATTGTCACTGAAGACCAGGCTGCAGGTAAGGGGAATGAATGAAACGAAATGAAGAAACAACCGGAAAGTATTAACAGCATTCTACAATGTATCCTATCAAAAATTAACTTTCAGCTTGTAAGAACGAGCTGTTGCTAAAGTATGGTGTATCTTTAATTAGTCTTTTGGGATGACAAACGTTTTGAAACATTTCTTAAGGCATTGACAGTCATGTAGGCAGCAACAGTAAATTCAGTACGTCAGAGTCATGTTTTGTTCTCATTTATATGGCAGTATATTTGGAGCTGATCGCTTCATGTCAGAAATTCACCGCAAATTAATACTGGTACAGATGATGCCAGAATCTAGTTCAGCGAGTATCCACTTTCTGCTTCACCCACTAAACTGCATACAAATGATGCAATGGGAGTGAGATCCAACCCTTCCCTGCACGTGCATAAATAAAAGTATTGATATTTCTAAGTGACGGTGTGTCCATCCTGGGTGAGCCATGAAGCAGGCATCTGCCAAGACAGAAGATGGGGAAAAAGGTGCTACCCTTGATACCAGCTTTGCTTCCTCATGCTGATCCTCATGCTCTGGCATGATCCTCATGCTGATCCTCATGCTCTGGCAGAAAGGAGAGACCTTGTGGCAGGCACCTACCGGTGGGGCTACATCAGTATGGGCATTTATTATGCCTGGTTCTCCAGGCACAAATTCTTCTTACAAGGTATTCAAAATGCAGACAGGGTTAGTCCCTCTTCTCCTAAAAAATATTAGAAAACTATGTTGGCCGTACTTTCCTCTGAGCCAATCTTCAGCATGTGATTTACCAGGCAGAGTGTTTTATATGGTAGTGGCTTCCAGCTAAGAAGTAAAACCAGGGACTTAATTGTGTCAGTTAAAATCCTGTATCACTTTCTTTGTAAATCTCTCTTTTCCAGATAACATTCTCGATGGGTAATTAATTAATTTCTGTCTAAAATTTCCTTACAGTTTTATTAAGAACATGCTATTCAGAACTTTATGTTTAGATCCTTCAAGTCATACATGCTCTCTGCATAAAACAGTCTTTCTTCCCAGAGGTGGCTGAATTGCCATGGTGAGCAAAATGCTCTTTGTCTATACAGTAAATAATCAGGTGGTGAATTTCATTAGATGCTTGGAGATCTTTGGACAGAGGATACAGCATAAGGTCAGTCACTCCTTGGCAGGAGTATATTTGGGCTCTGGGTGATGGGTAAAGTGAAAAGTCCAGGAGTGGTGAGAATCTAACAACATAAGGTGCAGGCTTAGAGTGAGCCGTCCTTTCTCCTCTTTTCATACTCTTTATTTTTCAGTGTTACAAAAGAATGTACATTTTAAAAGGATTTTTTATTGCATAAATAAAAGGTGTCAAAGACATTAAAAAACCAAACTCATCTCTGTGGCTTTAAAAAAACTTTCCTGTTCTTCTATCTTACCCCGTGTATTTCACCTGGGATCTGAAGCGGTTGCTGAAGGAATAAGAGACTACATCATACCTATGTTCATGTTTAAAAAATTCTATTAGGGTGATGGTTCCACGACATGGATCTTAGTGACAGGTGACCAAATACCTGTGCTCCAGAAGTTTTAAGGACTCAATCGAAACATACAGAAAGTAATGGAAACATCTTCAGCGACCATAATGTAGCCCCAGAACTTTTCATTCTGCTACCACCATGCTTGTGCAATTTCAAATGTTTGCTCTTTATACTGTAAATCCTGCATTCCTGTAGGTTAATTATGTATCAGTATTCCTTTACAAAGCGATTGGGATGCTCAAGGTAGTAAGTAAAGGAAAAATAAATACATGTTATTTTTCAGTCCACCATCTCATGCTTAGTTCTAAGTGAATTTGATGTCTTGAAAAGTTGTCAGGTTGATGGCCCAGGCGCAGGCGTTCTCCTTTCATCTACAAACACTTACTCCAGCAACAGAACAAAAGCCTCCTCCATACTGATCCCTGACAGTACATCTTCATACTGAAGAGACTTCAAATGGCAGGCCCTCCGAGTCCTTGATCTGTCTGGCAGCCTCTGTAACAAAGGGGCAAATTTGTGATGGTGCTTTTTATGATACGCTTCTTTAGCAGAAACTCGACTGGGAGTCTCAAATTGTCTCAGAGATCAGTGCTGTCTAATATTATTATTCACTGGTGTTCTAAAAATAGTTATGATTAGATTATAATAGATAGAAACCCACAGAAATGGCTTAGAATGCTAACAGTTTATTTTGGGATAAACAGAATTTTTTCCTAGTGAAATCTATCATTATGCTAGAAAAAAAATTGCTCCCAAAGGAAAATAGTTTTTTTTTTTTTATATGCCCCTTAACTAATATGAAAGGTGGGTTTTTCTTTTTTTTTTTTTGGTTGGTTGGTTGGGTTTTTTACAAAAATTAAAATAGACTGTGGAAGCCAAGAAATATGATAACAAAAATATTTCTCACAAGCATCACCAGTCTTGTGGAAATGCTGACTGTGATACCTGACTATATCAGGCATCTGTGACTGCCCTTCGTGTAGGAGTTACAAGGTCACCATGACCTAAACAGGCAAAGAAGAACATAGTCTTTCCCAATATATAATCCATGGCAAATGTAAAGTGTATGGGAGATTATGAGTTAGCATGATAAGGTAACTATCTTACTTATAGATACCTGAAACAGGACTTCCAGAATCCATTATTTATGACTATAAAAATTCATCCTGACTCACTTTTTTCCCCCCTCTTCATAGTAGAATTACTGTTTCAGGTGCAGTCATCCTTCCTTGAAAACTGGTTTAGAAATTTTTCCTGTCAGACAGCACCAGTTGTCTGAATGAAAACAGCATCCTTGGAAACTGAGACTTTATCCAGGTCACCTGCAGACATAGGCTCGGAGCCTTCACTACCTGTTCCTTGATTTGAAACATCACAACCAGATGTTTTCCCTCATCACTGAGGGCTGCTGACAGTGTGCAACCCTCAGTCAGGACGGAGAAAAGGGAGGGAAGAAAGCGGAATAGCTTTACAAACCTTGTGGATGGAATGATGCTGATAGAGGAAAGTTCCTGCTCTTTATCATCACAGGACAGTCGTGCCTCCTGCGGGCTTATGATAATGAACACCACGGGCACTCACCTGAAAGCATCTCAATTTAAGCTTTTTTCCCCATAATGAATCAAAGGAAAGGAACAATTCAACCCATCAAACAGGAGAAATCCCTGTCATGCTTCAGCCCAGGGGAAGGGCTGCCTTTGTGTTGGACTGCTGGACGGGTCTCTCTGTCCATCCCCTACCGAAGCAGTGCATCTGCTCCTCCCTATTTGCATCTCTCGCCTGGGACCTATGCCCTCAGGCGATTTCCCAGCACCTGTGCATTTTTCATTATGGTGCTGGACCAGCTGCTTCTGCCGACTTCTTAGAGGGCCAGCGTGCCCTGCTATCTGCAGCAGCAGGGGAGAAGGACAGTCTGTCCTTCTGCCAGCCCCACCTTAAAAAAGGAAGTTGCATTTTACCTTTCAATAGCCCTAAAGTAGACATGAAGGGGGACTCGGTACCCAGCGAGGGATGGTGCTACCAGCAGCACTGGGAGATGGAGGAGCGTCCTTGTGGCATGGGCAGCCGGCTGTGTGCTGTCTCATGTGGGGAGCAGGGTGTGACACCAATCAGCTTTTCTGTGGAAGTGATGGGGAGAAAAAGAGAAATTCCAGTCACATTGCAAGATTTTATTCTCATCATTTTTTTTTTTTTTTTTTTTTTTTTTGTCCCTGGCTAAATGTATCTGTCTATCTGAGGTTTTCCTGTATTCCAGCATACCAGAGACCCAGTGGATAAGAAAAACAATTAGAAAACTGAACTGCAGAAAAGGAATGTAAGGAAACAAAATAGAGCGCAACCGAAAACAAATAATATTTTACACTTACAAATTCCCTCTCAGACTAAAAGCTAGCCAAGAAGTACTTTCAAAGAATAGGCAAAAAGAAATGAAATGCTTTGCCAGACAAGTGCGCATCATGTTGTACTCTTTAGGTGAATAAACACTGGCCGAGAGTGCAGGCGCAACTTAACTTTCTAAGGAAACCATACAGTTGTCAGACCTTTGGTTTCAGAAATGCCTTTTGTGAATTCCCTGCCCAGCGAGCTGCATGGATTTAGTTCAGAGGGTTACACAAGCCTGAGCCTCTTGAGCTTTGGACTGCCTGTACCAGAGTTCTGCAAACTTCTCCTGATTGTTTCAAAGATCCATTTTGTTTGAAATTTTTAATATACTTTAAGTGTTTTCTACCTCTATGAAATTTCTGCTCTCTCTCCGGTTCTTCTAATACAAATTAGGAGCAACTCCATAGAAGTCAGTGGTGCTTGTAAAACCTGCCTCACTGAAACACTGTGACTTTTTTAAAATAAAATGTTTTTCCAGCAGCATTGGCATTTCCTCCTCCTCCCCAAACCACCTCACCTTTTTCCAGTCATCTATTCTTTTGACTATTATTTTAAGTACACCAATGGCAATATTGATGTAAGTTCAGTTCAGAGTGTTTAAAATAATAGAAAACTGCAGGCAAACCCTTTGGCTTCTTTTTTGTACTCAGTGTGGAACTGTTAGCACAAAAGCTGATAGCTGATAATTAGCAACCCTATTGCGAAGGATGCTGGAACCTGAAGCTGTTTTTGCGGGCTGATCCAAAGTATAAGGAAGTTAATTGATGACTTTATACTTTGGGCTCGAAGATGATGGGCTGGTATCAGGTTTTAAGAGGATGTATAATAGGCTAATTGTTCTGAATAGATAACAGCAATTTGCAGCTGGATGGGTATAATGGGGTATTCATTCTGGAATGTTTTTACATGCAGTAAAGCGATTTTTTTTTTTTTACTTTTTATAAACCTTTTTACCAAGGAACTTGATACAACAGAAAATTAATGATTTTGGAAGGGCTAGATTCCTTAACTGGCATATCCTACCTGCACATCTGACAGCTCATTTGGCTGCTGATTGGAAAAGTGGTTATACTGAAAATGGTTGCAGGATGTACTGTGGAGTGTTGTGTGCTGCCTACGTTCGTTACCTGCAGAATTACCAGAAAAGACAAATATCATCAGAATGGCATGACAATGAGGAAAAAAAAAAACACAAACCCCAAAACCAACAAAAACCCCAGGAAATGCAACAAAAAGAATGAAACTATTCTCAGTTACATATCCGCAGTCCAATTGATCTCTGCAAGGGTTGCATGGTTTTAGGGCACAAGAGTGATGTTTGCCGCAAAAGATCTAAAATAAAAGTGGGAGGGAATAGCTGATGACTAACAGGGAAGTCCAAGGGAAAGACCCCTATTATAATAAGAAGTATCTACGGTCATTGTACTTGGAAACCATAGAATGACTGAAAATGAAAGTAATTTGATAACTTTATGGAGAGAAGAAGCTCAGATGTTTAAGTCATCACTGAAGCTGCAATGGCAAGCCTGCGCCCTGGCACTAGCTGCAGCCTGTGCTACCCTGCAGACAGCCAAAAGGGGACTTCCAGCTGCAAGCCCAAGAGTCTGAGGTAACAATCACTTGGAAACATTTGTGCCAAGAAGTGTGGCTTCGTTACCGCTCTCCCACTAATGCAAAGGATAATAGAATCAGAAAGATGCAGGTCTGGAAGGGGCCTCAGTAAGTCCCTTAATTGGTTTCCTGCCCAAAGGCAGAATGAACTGTACTTATGCTATTTCTGGTAAGTGTGCATCTAACTGGTTCTTAAAGGTCTCCACCGAGGGAGGCTTTGCAGGCTCAGAGGAGAGCAGGTGGTGATGACACCCAAGGTGGGATGGCAGGATCGAAAATCAGACAGAAGTGGAGAACTAGTTAACCAAGAGGACCTGTATGCAAGAGCAAGGGAATGTGATAAAAAGAAGCAAAAAAAGTGAAAAATCTCAGCCAAGACATCTATAGGAAAAATCCAAACAATGTGGGACATAGGATGCAAAAGCCAGAGCAAGGTTGTTTGTCAGGTAATAGTTGCAGAAACCTGGAGTTCACACGGGAGGAACTTAGGTAAGAGAAGGAGGACTTGTGTAGCAGGAAAGGTGGACTGGTGCTGGATTCCCTGCGCATTTTATTATTTTATTTAAAAGTATTTTTCTTATTACTCAACCAATGATCCTATGAACACTCATGCAATTGCTACCTTGAAGTCTCTGTAGATACCCAGAGCACACTTTGTGGTCTAGAGATGTTTGTTCTAACAGATAGATCCACGAGTAAGGGTCTCGTGATCAGCACTTCAGTGTTTCTGCTTTAAGGTGAGACCACGTTACAGTCAAGTGTGAAAGCCTAGCTAGTGACATGAAGTTCTTTCCTGGACATCTGCCAAACAATGCTGCCACTGAGAGGCCGCTAGACCATTAGGGAGAAACATCTTTCTAAGACAACACACTTGATCTATACATTTTTACAAGCAATTTGCATCTACTGAAAACAGTAGACTGGTACCAGATGAGGAGAGGAACGTAAGAGAAAGGAAGAGAAAATGAAGGCTGAGCACTTCACCTGCTATAAATTAGCTTGCTGCCTGCACTAGCTGACTGCCAACACCCAGGGAGGGTTGGAGACGAATTGCAGAAAGGCATCCTCAGGACTTTGTTCAGATACTGAACACCTCTATGATTTCAATGTGGTTCAACCAGTTAGGCTTATCATATGGGAGTGAAAGAACAGGTGTCATTCTACAGCTCAGGTTAAATAGAGCACCCAGTCAGACTGTGGTGATGATCCCTTTTGGGCTTTAAGTTCATGTATCCTACAAGTGTCTACAACCAGTTGGTAACTCCATTCTCATCCTATTCCTGAAATGGAATTTTCCTCAGAAGAACAGTGCTACTTCCAACACTTGCATCCCACCTAAGCAGTGCATAGGTGGCTCTGAAGAGCCATGTGGCCTTTGTTAGGTCAGGAGGCAGATGGAAATCGGGAAGAGATTGAAACTCCCTAAAAAGAGCTGAAGTTACCGCACACAGGATGTGGCTATTCATTATCGCCAGACATATTTACTTGATGCTGATTGCACACAGGGATGAAAATCCATATAAGACAGGGCAAATTAAACAGGGTTTTACTTAGTAATATGCTTTTCAAACACATACCTCAGCAGAAACAGACAGAGAAGCTGCATTTAGAGAACCCCGCTTTGTCTGTCTTAAAGGGACTGCACCATTAATCTAACTGTGCAAAATTATGTCACATGAAAGGTGCCCCACGTGAGACAGTGATGACAGAAGCTTTATATTGAAGTTACTTTACTTCTAAGTACCGAACAGTACTATACTACATCATCATCTCTGTGCCAAATCCCAGCTTCTTTGATGGTGAGCTGATGTAATGATTCGAGCCTGGAATGACACAGAGGAACTGTAAGTAAGAAAGAATGCTCTGTAGCATCAGTGTGCAGGACCTTGCTGCCTCACATGCAAGAGGCTTCCTATGCTCTGTGTAGGTGGGGTAATAATGGTTGCTTTGGGGGGGGGTGTGTGTGTGTTTATGCTATAAAAAGCCACCCTCTGGCTCATGTGTTAAGTGTTGAATACGTTGTACAAGTGTAGCAGAATTACGTGATTACTCAGGAGAACATCCCTGAAGTAATAAAAAGCTTTGAGAGTGAGGTGGGATCCCTACCAACTTTGATAAAAGTATGGGTTTCCTGCCTCTTCTTCATGCAATGGTGAAATGTCACAACACGTTGGCCAGCAGGCAGCTAGATCACCACAGTTCAAGACCTCCTGACCCTTTCTTTCCTAGAAAGTTTTAAGTTAGCCAGCTGAAGAATATAATGCCTGGACTCTTATGAACTCAACCTAGTGTGAAAACAGACAGAAGTGGTCATTCTGCCCACCACAAAGAAGGGGGGATATCTGTTCACATAGCAACCGGGGTGAACCTGCAGTCCCCGCTGATGAAACCCTGCCTGGATTCCACCCACGTGATTTCACTTGTGAGACAAGTAATGGTTGCCTGTATTGCTCTGAGGCCAAGTTTGAGGCAAGAGATTCCTTCTCTGTCTCCAGTGTTATTTTGGTATATTTTATTTGGCCCAGAATTTGGGAAAACAAGAGGGAGGTTTTCCATAGGGAGTGGAATGAGGAGGCAGGAAGGGCTACCATATTTCTCCAGACGGAAACTCCTACAGTGTTAGAGTCCAGCACTGCTGCAAGTGTCAACAGATCAAATATGATACAGAAGGCCCTCTGCCAACTCTTTGCTACTGCAGCAGCAAACAGGGAGGAAAGCAGAAATGAATAGCCAGTACCACTGAGCTAGGTTCAGTCTCTGCTGCAGAGAGATGGAGCAGGAAGAAATCAGTAGCCACCTTCTCCTTTCCACGCAGCACAACATGGGCTGGTCCAGGGCCCCCAGCAGGACAGGGCTGACCCAGAGAGGCTCAGAGCCAGGGTGTCCAGGTCGCCTGACGAGTCAGATCCAGTGGTAGCAGCCTCCGTGATAGGATCTTAACATGTTGAGTCCTTGTCCCAGTGACTGCCCTCCCAAGAAAGACCCTGAAAATTAAGTTGTCTCCAGAGCACTGCACTGCAAACTGTGCCCCTCCATGCCAGCAGGTGTGATTCAGACCAATAGCTGCTGAGGGCAACAGACTGAGCAGTAAGTAGCTGCTGTTAGTCATCCCCTTCCCAAGTACAAGTGGTATAGCATTTGATTATTTCAACACAGTTGGATGTGGGAGGGAAGGTAGGCCTGGAAACATTTTCCTGACAGCGTACTTCTCAGCTCTTTTAAAACACCTCTCATGTTGACACTCAGCACAGCATTTCAAATAAAATGCTATTTCCTCTTGCAGAGCAGCAAGGAAAAAATGCTGTCACAGGTTTTATAACAAACATTAGGTAAGCAGCAATCATACCCATTGTGCAATCTGGGATTCAGGTAGGAAAACAATCCATAGACGACTAAGAGAGAGGTACCGGGTGCCTCAACAATCTGTGTAAGATGTGAACTGCTTGAGCACCACAGAGAAGGGACAGGATCGAATGGCTTAGTGGGACAGCTTCACACTGGTAAGTGTGAAGAACAGAAAGGTACAGTTTTTAGACTGGAAGCTAAAAACTGGCACTGCTGGAGGAAATGTGGGTTACTTGCACTCAGCTAAGCTCTTCTTGTTCCATTCTCATGACACCATGAAAATGTGCAGTGGCCTGCCTTCAGCAATCTTTTGTCCTTCTGACAGAGGTCTCATCCACTGTGTAGTGCCAGTGGTGATGTTTATTTGTACTATGAAAACCACATTCTCTAAATAGAAAAAAAAATCAAAACCTTTTGTAAGATTTTCAAGAATCTTTTTTTTTTTTTTTGACCTGCTGCCTCAGTATTTCATCCCCCTACTGAATTCACTATGCCCCAGAAATCTGAGAGCTGCCTTTCTCCTACTTTTGTGTTGGGCAGACACGTTTGAACTTCCTACCCATCTCTTGCTATAGCACGTGGAACATTATACTTCCCTCCGAAGGGCTTTGCATTGGTCTTTTCAAAATCTAGATGTACAAGGTCCCTTTGCAGCAAATCATTTAGGGCTATGGGACATATACAGGTCCTGAGCAAGTAAAATTTTCTCAAAATCCACAGAGTAAATTTCTGAGTGGTAACAGTGGATTTAACAAGGAAATTTCCCATATATAATTTTTGGCTTACTTTGGGAGGGCCTAATGAGACTCAAACAAAAAGTAGTTAAGATTACGCTAGGATTCTAGCATTCCCAGTATCATTTGTCCAGACTAAAAGCGTCCTCTGCACAAGTAGAGCCTGCATCACATACTACAGGTTTAGAAAAATGTTGTATGTCTGCCTACAATCAGCTTTTTTTAAGGCAAAATATTTCATTCTTACCAAGCAAACTTGAAAGTAAAAGGAAACAAGACAGTAAGCTGAGCACTCTGAAATTGCACAGTCCAACATTTAGAGCGTGTTGCCATCAGCTTGCATTTTTAAAAACTCTGAACCAGCCGGCTGAGTTAGCTGAGCTGCTAACAAGCAGGTCAGAAACCACACCACAGCAGCAGTTACTTCTCCCTCCTGTACAAAGATCTCAACAGCATTGATAAAATGATACGAACAGATTAATATCCTGGCATGGCGTACAGGTGTTACCAGTTTTACAGGCACTAAAGAGGGTGTATGTCTTGGTTTTGAAACAGGAGGGCTGGATGACCAAGAAAGTGTCCATATTCAGGTTGTGAAAATTAAGGGATGTAAACCAATGTGGGTTTTTGGATTTGGTTTTTTTCTTTCTTTTTTTCCCTCGACCAAATATTTCTAACTATACCATTTGCTGACAATGATGAACTCATTACTCTTAGTGTTGGGGTGATGGACTCTGTTTACAGCACTTTGTGCAACTAATCATTCCACATTCTAATGTGTCTCTCATCTTACACATTTTAATACAGTAGATTTTGAATGCTATTTTGAGATCATCACTGAAACAAAGTAATGCAGTATCAGCTTTGTTTTATTGGGAGATTATTCCATATTCAAATATATTCAAACATATTCAAACTTTTCCATCTTTCCATTCCTCAATTCACGCTAGTAGTTCTAATGTTACTTTCCTGTATTACATTAACCCTCTTTGGGGTTTAATGCTTTAAATATTTATAGGCTGTTATAATGCCCAAATAACCACATTTCTAGTCCTTGATAATAACTGCATGGTAATAATACCTATATTTTAACAGAACTTCAGACCCTTTAAGAAGGTAAATAATGGCTTCATAAAGAAGAAATCATCACAGCATTGTAATCGTCCTCCTTTTTGTTGGTTTTATGTTGCAATTGACTGTCAATACATGATCTATCATGTGTGAGGTTACATATCTGGTAGAGTGAGAGGACACAAAAAATTCAGATTCAAGGAATAGCCATAATGCATCTGATGTGTCTGATAACATATATGATGTTTTAATTTTGGGCAAAGAAACAAAACATCAGATTTTTTTGTTTGTTTGTTTTTAGTTAGGAAGAAAGCTTGTGCAGATGTTGAGCACAGAATTTACACAAACTCAGACATTTGTGTGATTTGTGCCTCCCGGTATCTTGGTCTGCTGCCAAAATTGTAAGCTGCTCAGAGGCTGTTTGGTTCCCCTGAGATTATATGTTCCCTGTAATGCAAGGTGTTTTTAAAAAGTAGTTTACTCACCGTGATATCAGAAGTCCTAATGAGTGGATCTATATTTCCTTCTGGGTCTTTTCTGCTTGAAAATCCTGGCAAACCTTGTGATGAATGTTGTGTAATCTCTGTTACTTGATTGTGGATCTAATTTTAGGTACTGATGTTTGATTTGGGGATTTTTAGTACTTTAGGAGGGACCAGAATGATTTGCATTTCCATGACCAGCATTGTTTTGAATCTTAACTGCAGTACCTGTAATCACATAATCACTAAGAGCCTGATCCTTCAGACACTTACTGCTGTGTGCGATGTAAAATGTCAATGGGACTGTTCATAGCACTTAGTACGGTTTCCCAGCTGAAGTGTTTGCAGATTTGGGTCCTGACAATGCACATTTGTGTGCCTGTCTCCAGCCACAGTGGAGAGGCTGCAGATGGGGGTGCAAGGTGCAGGGAGTAAACAACACGGGGTTCACTGCATCCCAAAGAGGGAGGAGCAAACTACAGGAAATGAGTCTGACTCATCAAAACCTTTTAATAATTTGCCCTTTGTATTGGTGTTGCTGTAGATAATCTATTTAAACTTTGCATAGCTGAAAGTTTTGAAGCCATGGCTGTATCTAAACATACTTGTTTCCTAAGGCTTTGTGTTATCTACTTAAGGCTGTTGAGGAGCTGTCTTAGCAGAAAGACATCACTTCTATGGTACTTCACAGCCTGGTCTTCAGTGCGATGTTGCTTCTGTCCCCACAAGGCAATATCTCTGCTTTCTATCTATGGGTGGCAGTTAATAGTTTGCAGAGGGATGTGTAAGAAGGGTAAGTTGTTTTCAGAGAACAGGAATATGAAGCAGAAATATTTTAAAAGACTAATGTTTCAGAACTGAAACAGCAGAACCACTGTGTTGGTATGAGGCAGATGAACTGGGCAAGTTGTTTCTCAAAGACAGACATTAAAATGGAGGTGTCATATAAATACACATATTCAAAATACTTCTAAAAACATTTTTGTCACGTCTCAAAGACGGTTAGCTATGATTTCCATTCTTCTTTATTTGAGGCTACTTGA
Organism: Podiceps cristatus; assembly: GCA_000699545.1. Taxonomy (NCBI): domain Eukaryota; kingdom Metazoa; phylum Chordata; class Aves; order Podicipediformes; family Podicipedidae; genus Podiceps; species Podiceps cristatus. Next base: position 5,518 of record KL270393.1, on the reverse strand, counting down.
TGAGTTCTTGTGTACCTCATTAGTTTGGAGAGGCTGGTGTTTTGTGATGGAGTTAGTCATCAGGTATTTGTGACAGTCCTGTCAGGGTTGTCCAAATTTACGTAGTGGATCACATGGATGCAAAGGAAACTGAGAACTTATCTAGTTTATATCAGTTCTCAAATCCACTCAGATCTCCTCTCCCTTCTCACCTGGAGCTTTAAGACACTCATCAGCCTCCTGAGATCTCTGATAAACATGAAGCAGATTCCCTGGAGGGTTTCACTCAAGATCAAGCACAGCAAAAGATCTAGCGCTATCTGCAAGGCAGCTACAGCTCCCTGATTCTCTACCCAGCCTTGGACACGGATTTGAGCAACATGAGAGCTGCTCTGACCTGTGTCATCTGGCAGTGGTCCCCAAGAGCTTGTTTACACTGGATATTTTTTCATCAGAGTGTAATTACACCACTGAAGCTACATGAGTGTGAAAACTTCGCACACGTGTAGCAGAGGTTATTCAGGTAGGGAGCTTTGTTGAAAGTCACATTTAATACCAGCATGCTTAGATCTTCAGTAAACACTTTCACTACTGACAAACCACTACGGCAGGCCATCCGTCGGCTGCGGATTGCCAGAATGTGTTATGTTTCAATTTTGTACCTTCGCTCCTGGTCCACGCAGACTGCAGGAAGACCCCACTGACTGAGACCTCAAGTGGACAGTTCTGCAATACGTACAACACGCCAATCACTCCTCATGCTAAGTATTTTGCAAGGAGAGAGAGTGAGCTGAGGAGATTACTCCAGATTTATATTGCTCCCTTCAGCCAAATGATCACATGTTCCTTTTTTCTTTAGGATTCCTGCCTTATCAAGGGCTTGATTCTGCAAGGTGTTTAGCCCTGCTGCGAGGGGCTGAGCGCTCTTGCTTTCTGCTTTCCCTGCCATCAGTGGCGGTGGAGAGCACTCATTATCTTTCAGGAATGCTCAACACCTTTCAGAAATGACAAGCACCTTCCAGTACTGGATTTGGGATAAATGACACAGGAATAGACTAATGCTTTGCATTTGCCCCAGACTGTGCCTTTGAAGGACGTGAGGAAGTCCTTTATGCTGGACTATAAGCCTGCTCCTGCTTTGACTGAAGTGAGTAGCATTTTATTTTTGTACTTTCACGTAGAGAGGAACAGGACTGGACCTGCTGTGAGAGTGATTGATTTTCATCATCTTGTGAGTGGTGAACAGAAAGCAGGGCAGGTTGACTGCTGCACAGCATCACTAACAGATTCAGTCGCAAACACAGCATCACCATCTTTTTCACACTTACCTACACTCACCTTCATCAAACAGCTCCTCTTCATTAAAGCAGTGCCCCTGCTTCTGTGCGTGCTTTAGAAGTGTTATGACACTGCTGTGAAGCACAGAATTCCCTAAAACCTTAGAGAGAGAAAGATAAATGAGGCATCCTGAGCAATGACTAAAGATACAGAAAAAGGAAGAACACAATGCTGATTTCAGCAAATATCCGTGCTTCCACAACACTTAGTCACTGGTAGAGTACTTCACAATCTTGTTGTGTAAAGAAAGATTGAAAGGATAGCCATGAAGATGGCATAAAGAATGAAGTGAGCAATGATTTTCCTCTGCCCCCAATAGGAGTGACATTGAATTTGGCCGCAGCACGTGCCATTATGGCTTGATACAGTTTGAAATAGTGCATGAACAATAACTGAGTCTCATCTTTGATAAAATTCAGTGTTTGAGTTATTTTAAATGCCCTTTTATAATGTTCTCGTTGTTTGACTTTACCTGAAAGGATTATGTTTGGAGAATGTACATGGATAAATAGATATGCTAATGATAAATACAGCAGTTGATAAGATACAAACAAGAGGGAGCCAGCAGAGCAGCCTACAATGAGCTGTAGACTAAAAATGGTTACTAATATAACTGAAAATTGTACACAGGTAACAAACCAGTGATACATCCTTCTACTGGTTCTCCCACAGGTTTACTTTCACATGGCTAGAATACATTTGTTAA